>WOXC01000447.1:0-37766 GCA_011680675.1 Gymnobelideus leadbeateri | reverse complement strand
TAATAGTATATATATATATATATATATATATATATATACTATTAAATATTTCAAATATATATATATATATATATATATATATTTGAAATATTTAATTTTAAGACCTCGAATTTCAGATCCATTCCCTTCCTCCCTTGTCACCCATTCCCTCTGGGACGATAAGTAATTCAGTATATGTTGTGCATGTCTAGCTATGCAAAACATTACCATAGTAGATATATTGTACAAGGCTGCTTATAATTCCCTCCCACTCATCCCACCCCCCACCTAGTCCATTCCCTACATGATCCTGTCCCTCTTCTATAGTGGGTACTTCCAACCTCCCCTCACCCCAAGGATGCCCTCCCATCCATCATCCCTCCTCTCATCCCCCTTCCCCCTATCCTGCTGCAGGTTGAGATATCCCATTTAGTATGTATGTCATTTTCTCCCTGAACCAAATTCAATGTGAATGTGGCTTTGCCTTTTTAGCCTTCCTTATTCTCCCCCTCCTTTGCAACCACTTCCCCATACATGAGATAGTTTACCCTACCATGTCTCTCCCCATCTCCTCTTGCCACTTTCCTCTCTCACCTCATAATTTCATCCCTTGAGTATTCTCCCTTCCCAACAAATTCAACCTATGCCCTCTATCCATATATAACTGTAACCATATACACACACATTCACATATGTATTCATATGACCACACACCCTTCTTCCATTATTTTCATAGTGAGAAAGATATCATCAATCACAGTTATTGCTTTTCCATATAGGAATGTAAATAGTTCAACTCTGATAAGTTCCTTTTGATTTCTTTTTTTTTTTTTTTTATATCTGAAACATTTAATCTTAAGACCTCGAATTTCAGATCCATTTCCTTCCTCCCTTGTCACCCATTCCCTCTGGGGAGATAAGTAATTCAGTACATGCTGTACATGTCTAGCTATGCAAAACATTATCATAGTAGATATATTGTACAAGGCTGCTTATAATTCCCTCCCTCTCATCCCACCCCCCACCTGGTCCATTCCCTACATGATCCTGTCCCTCTTCTATAGTGGGTACTTCTAACCTCCCTTCTCCCAAAGGATCCCCCCCCCCCAATCAATCATCCCTCCTCTCATCCCCCTTCCCCCTATTCTGCTGCAGGTTGAGATATCCCATTTAGTATGTATGTCATTCTCTCCCTGAACCAAATTCAATGAGAATGTGGATTTGCCTTTTTTTTCCCTTCCTATTCTCCCCCTCCCTTGCAACCACTTCCCCTTGCTTCTTCTACATGAGATAGTTTACCCTACCCTGTCTTTCCCCATCTCCTTGTAGCAGCAAGCACCCCAATATCCCCAGGGTAGCTGCCAATATAGGTTCTTAGATCTGCTTTTCAAAGGGAAAGCAACTCAAAATGGGTTAACAAGCTTACTTTAATCAAACAAACATACATTACCTAGTTCAGGGGAAAAAGGTCAGCACCCCGAACTTCAGAGTTACAGAACTTACAGATCAAACAGACAGGCTTCCAAACTGTCCCAACATTACATGCATCAATACCAAATCACAGTTACCAGAGAGGGAAGCATCAACATCTGGGTTTTCAAAGCCGGGGGGCTCTCAACAACGGCTTCCCAGAGTCTCATCTGGTCAAATCACACAACACTTCTCAAAGTGAGCCCCAAAGCAAAGCCTCTCATCAGGGTTTATATAGCCTTCTCCTGGCTCAGAGATTGTAACAACCTCCTTGACCCACTGCCCAATCACAAAGTATCAAGGTGTGGGCTTTCCTGAAAAACAAGCCTCCCACCACAGGCTCCAGGTGCACTTAAGCTAGGGGCAGGGAAGATCTTTAAATTTGCATTTCCATTACATTCGGCCCCAAGATCTTTCATGCCCATAGCATACACAATTTACATTTGAATTAGCACTAAAACATCTCTTAGGTCACATTTTCAAGGTACATCTAAAGTTACCAAAGTGGCCACTGGGTCTTAAACAAAGTACATTGCATTTTCACATCAATTCACAAAATACAAAGCATTATCACATAAAGTACTCTTGGGAGGGGGGCGGTGTCCTTCCCATAACACTGCTCCAGCCCCTGCTTCCAAATCCAGAGAGGGAACTAGGCAACAAAACCAAAGTGGGGTCCTTGGGGTCCATGGCACTTCACCCCACCCACCATAGTCACAAGTCCATCCCCCTGGGTCCCAAACTGTGGGATGCAGCAAGGAAACACATTCAGTGCCCCAGCTTTGCCACACAGTCCTTATCTTGTCCTGTGGCTGAACTCCAAACTCCTGGGTTCCTTCTCCTCCAGCAGAAGGCAGCGGCTCCAGGCTTCTCCACAGATCTCCATGCAGGCAGCTCACCATTCCTGCTCTCAGCTCAGCAAAGTCAGCATGCAGGCCGTTCTTCTCTCCTGCTCCATGGCTCCACAGAATCACAGCTACCACAACTGGGAAACAAACAATTATCCCAGCCCCCATACTTTCCTTTTACTCAGCAGATCCCATCCCTCGTCGCCATTTTGTAGCAGCAAGCACCCCAATATCCCCAGGGTAGCTGCCAATATAGGTTCTTAGATCTGCTTTTCAAAGGGAAAGCAACTCAAAATGGGTTAACAAGCTTACTTTAATCAAACAAACATACATTACCTAGTTCAGGGGAAAAAGGTCAGCACCCCGAACTTCAGAGTTACAGAACTTACAGATCAGACAGGCTTCCAAACTGTCCCAACATTACATGCATCAATACCAAATCACAGTTACCAGAGAGGGAAGCATCAACATCTGGGTTTTCAAAGCCGGGGGGCTCTCAACAACGGCTTCCCAGAGTCTCATCTGGTCAAATCACACAACACTTCTCAAAGTGAGCCCCAAAGCAAAGCCTCTCATCAGGGTTTATATAGTCTTCTCCTAGCTCAGAGATTGTAACAACCTCCTTGACCCACTGCCCAATCACAAAGTATCAAGGTGTGGGCTTCCCTGAAAAACAAGCCTCCCACCACAGGCTCCAGGTGCACTTAAGCTAGGGGCAGGGAAGATCTTTAAATCTGCATTTCCATTACACTCCTCTTGCCACTTTCCTCTCTCACCTCATAATTTCATCCCTTGAGTATTCTCCCTTCCCAACAAATTCAACCTATGCCCTCTATCCATATATACACATATTCACATATGTATTCATATGACCACACACCCTTCTTCCATTATTTTCATAGTGAGAAAGATATCATCACTCACAGTTATTGTTTTTCCATATAGGAATGTAAATAGTTCAACTTTGATAAGTTCCTTTTGATTTCTTTTCCGTGATTACCTTCTCAGGCATCTCTTCCTTCTTGTGTCTGGATGTCAAATTTTCTATTCAATTCTGGTTTTTTCCTCAAGAATGCTTGAAAGTCCTCTATTCCACCGAATGACCATATTTTCCCCTGACACAAAATATTCAGTTTTGCTGGGTAGTTGACCCTTGGGTTCATTCCCAGTTCTTTTGCCCTCTGGAATATCATATTCCATGCCCTTTGATCCCTCAGTGTAGAAGCTGCCAGGTCCTGTGCTATTCTGATTGTGTTTCCACAATATTGAAATTGTTTCTTCCTGGCTGCTTGGAGTATTTTCTCCTTGATCTGGGGATTCTGGAACCTGGCTATAATATTCCTGGGAGTTTTCTTTTTGGGATCTTTTTCAGGAGGTGATCTGTGGATTCTTTCAACCTCTATTTTGTCCTCTGGATCTAAAACATCAAGGCAATTTTCCTTGAGAATTTCTTGAAGGGTGATTTCTAGGTTCTTTCTTTGATCATGGCTTTCAGGTAGTCCAATAATTTTTAAATTGTCTGTCCTGGATCTATTTTCCAGGTCAGTGGTTTTTCCCATGAGATATTTCACATTGCCTTCTAATCTTTCATTTGTTTGGATCTGCTTAACAGCATCTTGATTTCTCATAAAGTCATTAGCTTCCATTTGCTCCATTCTCAGTCTGAAGGAATGAATCTCCTCAGTGAACTTTTGAGATTCTTTTTCCATCTGGCAATTCGACTTTTTAAGGCATTCTTCTCCTCATTGCCCTTTTGGGCCTCCTTTGCCATTTGAGTTAGTCTATTTTTTAAGGTGTTGTTTTCCCCAGTCAGGCTGTTGACCCTCATTTCATACTTTTCCTGCATCCTTCTCATTTCTCTTTCCAATTTTTCCTCCACTTCTCTTATTTGATTTTTAAAGTTCATCTTAAGGTCCTCTATGGCCTGTAACCCGCTCATGTTTTCCTTTGGGGCTTTTGGAGCAGGATTTCTGACCTCACAGTCCTTTTCCCGCTCTATACTTCCACCTTCTTTGCCCCCAAAGTAGGAGTCTAAGGTTGCATTTTTCTGTTTAATTTGTTTCCTTTGCCTTGGCATGTTGCCACTTAATTACTTGACTTTTGGGCTTGTTGCCACGGTATGGCTTTACCGCCAGACTGGGGAACTTTCGCCTGGAACATGTGGGGGGACAACTTCCGTTTCTGGCAAGCTGGAAACCCACCCACGACTTCCACCCTAGATCACACTCCAGATCCAGGGAGGTTAAAGCAAGAGCAATTACCCCCCAAGACTGATCACTGGATCTCCCTACAGTTCCCAGGCCAGGAGCTGGAGATGCCTCTGAAAACTGCAAAATGGCTGTCTCCTCAGCGGCTTCTAGCCCCCAGGGGAGGAACCCAACGAATTCCCCAAATACTGGTCCCAAAGTCCATAGGGCACTAACCTTTAACTTTGTCCTAGGCATGTCTATGTTGATAATTCTGGAATCGCCACAGGTCCCCTGTTCTGGGGTCCCTCCAGCTGGCTGCTGTCCTGGCCACCCTGGGGCTAAAACCACAACTCAGGCGGACCTGTGCTTGGCTACCCATGCACTACATGCTGTGTTGCCGGCTCCCAGAGCACTGCGCTGGTCCTTCCTGAAGGGGTGCTGGGCTGTCCTTAGCAGGAGGTTAGCTTCTTTGTGTCGTTCTGTGGGTGCTGGGGCTCCCAAAGTTGTTCAGAGTTCCCTTTTACATAGTTTGGAGGTGATCTGGGGGGAGAGTGGCTTGGACATGCTTTTTCTACCTATTGTATCATTTTTAACAAAAGCAGCTACTAATTTTATTTATTAGCTCCTTGATTTATTTAATTTCAATTTTGTTATCTCTCCTTAGATTTTTAGGATTCCTAATTTAGTGTTTAATTGGGGATTTTATTTTTTTCTAGGTCTCATTTATAGTTGGGGGAAAAAGGTATATTCCCCTCTATTTCTATTTTTTACAGAGGCTTATCATATTCAATTTTTCTAAAATTTTATTCATTTCCTTAACTTATTTTTGTTTATTTTATGGTTAGATTTACCTACTTCTTAGAGGGGAAAGTTGAGGTTCCTGCATTATTGTAGTTTTATTCTTTATTTCCTCTTGTGACTCATTTAACTTTTCCTGTAAGAATTTGGATGCTATGCTGTTTTGGACATATATGTTTAGTGTCGATATTAATTCATTGCTTTTGATACCATTTAACATGGATGGCTTGCAAATCTAATCATTGGGCAGAAATTTCCAAGTGATGAAATCATAGATTCTTTTGAATATTTGAGTTTCTTTTGTGATCTCAGTTATGTGAGAGATTTGGAGGACAGATTTTTAGTTTGAATCTTTTTCTATTGAGTCAGAAATTTTAAACAAAAATCTAGAGAACCAGGGAGAAATCAGACTGTGCTGTTACTAGGAGAAAAAAAGGAGAAAGAAGTCTCCATCTTTTCCAGCTTTTCATAGACAGTTCAGTCATAGATAATTTATAGAACAGAAGACTATAATATCAGCTTAAGGGAGTGATTAAAGACATTTTGCTCATCACATGATCAGTTGCATCATTTTGTTTCAGGAAGCATATTACTTAATGTATTTCTAGCCAGGGTATTAATATAACACTTGAGAACTCAAATTACATTATCTACTTTGGTTATGAAATAGTTAAAGGAAGGTACTCAGGTACAGCAGTAGAAGAAAAAATATTCAAGGACATAAAGCAAGTTAACTCAGACGAGACTCCCAGACATAGTTCTGAGAATATTCAAGTAGATCCAATCTCTCTTACCTTCTTCTACAGCCTAAATGAGAAGAAGAGAAAAATTCCTCAATATTAGCTAAGAGGGTTAGATGAAAAGAGCTCTAACTTTATATCCCTGAACAATTAAGGAATAGGTTTACTTATCATATCAGCTTCATGAGATGGAGGACAAATAGGAAGTGGTGTAATGTTAGTGGGATAATAAGACCTTCCCACCTCATTACTAGGCCTCAAATGGAGCCTATTGGATGAGGGACTTGCCTAAAGAGGAGCTTGCTTAAGGGGAGTCTTGCTTGTAGGAAGCCTTCCAAACCTTTTGATGCTAAGTTGATTAGGCACTGAATCACAAGGGTTGTTATGTCTTCTGGTTCTGAGAAGGGTATATGTACTCTGAGTTGGTATTTTCCTCTGGGAGTTCACTTATGAGAAGGACTATTTTATTTCTTGGTCATGACTTTGAGTAGTCATATGTTCAGAACCTCCTGACTATTCAAATGTTGTCTGTGATCCTTTGATCCAGTGATATATGTAAAGTGTAGAGCTATATTACTTTACTCAGACAGATGGAGCCCTGTCTGTTGGTCTTTGTTTTACTTTGTCTGCTTCTATTTTCTCTGTATTTTCTCCATGTTCAGGGTGCTGACCTTTCTTCTGAACTTTTGAATGAAATTAAAAGTAGAATTGTTAACCCCTTTTTGAGCAGTCTTTCCTTTAAAAGCAGATCAAAGAACCTATGTTAACAGGTGGCCACCTAGATAGCGCCTCAACTGGAGAGTAAGCTGAGGCAAAGTCAGAGGTTGAAAAGAGGCTTATTTAACACAGTCAATCAATAAACATTTAGGTGCCTACTATGTTTAAGGCATTATACACTGTGGATACAAAAAAGAAAAGAAAAACAAAAAGGCAAAAGACAACCTGCTGTCAAGGAGCTCACAATAGAACAAGGAAGACAACAAAGAAGTAGTAGAATCAAGCTATACATGAAACAAATAGGAAATGACTAAGAAATGGAAGACCCTAGAATTAAGAAGGGTTAGGAAAGGTTTCCATAAATCTCCCTAGTCAATGGTAGTGATGTCTGAAAGACCTAACAGACAGAAACCCAGTCTTTTTTGTAGGTCACAGGCTAACTAGTCATAATAAATGAATAATAGGATGTTTGATGTCCCTAGAAATATTCATGTAGACACAGGAGAGAAATGATGCTTAACCAGGTGTCGCTGAGATTCAATGCTTGGTGGTGAGAAGTTCCAGCATAAAGCCACATGATGACACCTACAGAGAACATGTATTAACCACAGGTGGGTATCCTTCATCTGTTCCCTATACAAGTTCACTTTTGACACTAATTTTTGTGTGCATTTATAAAAGAGGGAGTTTGAAATTAAAAGGAGAATGTTCTATTCTATTTAGTTAAAAGTCTTTCCTACTAAGTATGAAACAACAACTAAATATGCCCTCTCATTAACTGGTTAAAGTAAACATATGGTTGAGGATTCATAAGCTCTTGTTTAGGGATTATTTTACTGCAAACTCCTATAACTTAGGGTAGCTAATTGTTCTTATGTGTATGTGTGTGTAGGGGGAGGGGCAACATAGTAGGTTAGAGGAAAACACAATCACTGTTACTGTAATCAACAAATTGTAAATACAACAAGATCATCTATTTCCTGAAGTTTTCAGGCAATTGGGTGACTGAATTGTTTAGATCTGGTCTGCTAGAGAAAATGCTTTAGAAAATCCCATATATTCCTCTCTCATTTTGGTCAGCAATACCCTTGACATATATGTAGATAATTTCTTATAAAAGTTTTGTAAAGATGACAAATTAGAGATATAGAGCACTAGTTATTACTGTCCTCTCAATCACTTTTAAAAAATACTGTTTGTGATTTTTTGTTCTTTTTTTTGAAATTTTCTTGAGATAACGAATATCTCCTGATACCTTGTAGCGGCAAGCACCCCAATATCCCCAGGGTGACTGCCAACACAGGTTCTTAGATCTGCTTTTCAAAAGGAAAGCAATTCAAAATGGGTTAACAAGCTTACTTTAATCAAACAAACATAAATTACCTAGTTCAGGGGAAAAAGGTCAGCACCCCGAAATTCAGAGTTACAGAACTTACAGATCAAACAGACAGGCTTCCAAACTGTCCTACCATTATATCAATACCAAATCACAGTTACCAGAGAGGGAAGCATCAACATCTGGGTTTTCAAAGCCGGGGGGCTCTCAACAACGGCTTCCCAGAGTCTCATCTGGTCAAATCACACAACACTTCTCAAAGTGAGCCCCAAAGCAAAGCCTCTCCTCAGGGCTTATATAGCTTTCTCTTGGCTCAGAGAATGTAACAACCTCCTTGACCCACTGCCCAATCACAAAGTATCAAGGTGTGGGCTTCCCTGAAAAACAAGCCTCCCACCACAGGCTCCAGGTGCACTTAAGCTAGGGGCAGGGAAGATCTTTAAATCTGCATTTCCATTACATACCTTTAAGATTTTATTGCTTCCAGAATAGATTTACTGTGTCTGCACTTCTTCTAGGCTAGCTTCACCTTCAAACCTCACCATCTTTTTGCTAGAGTCCCCCCCTCCATAAGCCTCTTACTCCTCTGTCTCCCTGTAGTATGGGAGACAGAGGAGTAAGAGGCTTATGGTGGAGGGATTCCAGCAATCTTTTATAATTCATTTTATACTTCCTTGAAGAGTGCATCAGGAACTGAGGTTTTAGAGTCCAACGATAGTGATTCCACATTGTCAATGATGGAAACTGAGCATTTTCAAACTGCAAAAAATCCTTTCCAATTCCCTTTTTCTTCCGTCATAGTTTCATCTATAGATGCTATGGTTTTTATGGGACCTCACAACAAGCTTTCTGTGGAAATAAAATAAAACAAAAAACCCTGACTACTTCTTTAGCTCTTCCTTGCTTTATAAGATAATATTGTTTCTAATCTTTCTCTGTCTTTGGTTTTTCTTGAAAAATGAATTTGTCTAAAAAAGTGGTGGAAATACAATCGTAGAACATAGTAATATATGTTATAAAAACTTATATTTAAGTAGCACTTTAAGGTTAACAAATGCTTTTCTTCACAAGACATCCAATCGAGGCAGCTGACATACTTAATAGAATGATGGACTTGGAGTTAAGAAAATCTGAGCCTGAATCCTTCCTCAGCTCTTTCCTAGCTCTTTGACTCTGGACCAATCACTTAGCTTCTCTAAAGCTTAGTTTTCTCAGAAGTAAAATGAGACCAATAATAATATCTACTATACAAGTTTGTTGTAAGAATCTAGTGAGATATTATAGGGAAAATGCTTTTAAAATGTGATCTATTTTTATTCATACATTTTATTCATGCATTGTAAGATGATATAGCTTAACAAACAAAAGGAAGGCATAAGATAGACATGTGAATAGGGGAAGATGTCTTCTCTGCCTGCAGTCTGATCCAGGTTATTTAAGAAGACACATACTAGTCTACATGCTTCCTTTTGTTCAGCCTGGACCAGCCCCAGACTCTTGGGAACAGGGAATTCTATCGATTTTAAGTATCCCTCAAAGTTGAGGCAATACCAGAAGTAAATTCAAATTCATTGCAGGTTCAAGAGAATCATCAGGTTTTGATATTGAGTTAGTTCTTCTCAAATAAACTGTCATCTTTGTCATATCCCATGAGGGCCTCTGAATGCTAATGGTCTTTTAGAACCAAATCTGATTTTGGTTGACTCATTCAATGCTTATTTCACTTCTCTAGGTGCACACCAAGTAGACTAGGTTTCTTTTAGGAACAGCCACATTTGCTACAGTTTTTCAGTGATTTCCTACATTGTCACCTACTATAAAAAGGTGACATATTGCTCACTTTGAAGTTGAAGTGAATGCAATTGATCCCTTCCTGGCCAACATGATTCCCACAGCAGTGAAAACTCAAGTATGACAATGAGCTATTTGAGCAGGAAGTCTTGCATCATAAACATCCTCCAACCTGTCTTTGGGGACTTGCCTGCCATTACAGATCTTGGAAGCTATTAAAGTGCTGACAGGACCCATTAAGGGACATGCAAATGGATTTAACAAATCTTCAGTCAGTTCATTTAAGGTCACAGTCTCCATGGAATACATAAGCTATAGACATCTTCTTAAAACCTATTTTTGAAAGTTCTTTTAAAAAGTTTTAATGAGTGCATTCTTGGAACTTAAGTCCACAAAATTTGTTTGGCTTACCATGCCCTACCACCCCAACTCCAGGGAAAACATGATTTAAAATAAAACCTCAATGCTTTTTGATGGAGTTACCTGAGGCTCTCTCCTTTATTCTAATATATGGATTCCAATGACCTAATCATAGAAAGGATCTTCATCCATTTAGTTCATTCCTGTATTTGTAACTTTATTTTTGAGCTCAGGAACTGGCTCATGGCAGAGGCTTGATAAATATTTGTTGATTGATTGGTCTCCAGAAGAAAGAAGTGACAAATGGAAAGATCATATGATTTGTCCAAGATCACACATTTAGTAAATATCAAAGCTTGGATTCAAACTCAGGTCCTCTGACTCCAAATCCTGTATGTTGAAGTATAACTAGACAGGGAAACAATTGCAGAGCTATAAAGTACAAAAATCTCTGTAAGTCAGGTGACAGGTTCTAATCCTAGCTCTGTCACAAATTTTAGGCAAAATATCCAATTTTGGGAGTCTCAATTATTTCATCCATATAATTATACAATTATATGAGATGACCTTGTAAGTTCCATCTCTAGATTTTAAAATCTATGCTCAAGAATTGGAAATTGAGGGGATGGTCATCCAATTGAAGGGCCTGAGCAAGCTTTGCTACATGAGTGTAATGGAATACTATTGTGATATAAGAAATGATGAGCAGGAAGATTTCTGAAATACCTGGAAAGATTTGAATGAACTAATGCTTAATGAAGTGAGTAGAACCAGGAGAACATTGTACACAGTAGAAGCAACACTGGCAATGGCCAATTTTGGTAGACTTAGCTTTTCCCAGCAATACAATGATAGAAGACAATCCTAAAGACTCATGATGGAAAATGCTATCCACAACCAGAGAAAGAATTATGAAATCTGAATGCAGATCAAAGCATGCTATTTTCATTTCCTTTATTTTTTAATTTTTTATTGTTTTGTTCTGTTTCTTCTTTCACAACATGACTAATGTGGAGATATCTTTCATATGATTGTACATGCATAGTCTATATCAAATTGCATGCCACCTTGGGGAGGAAGAAAGGAGAGAGGAAGAAAAACATTTGGAACTTTAGAAAAACTTTAGAAAAGTGAATGATGAAAACTAAAAGTTCCTTAAGTAAAAACTAAAAATCTGTGCTAGCCACGTCATTTTTAGCAAATAGAATGGTGGTAGAAGGTTTCATTGCTGTCTTTGTATTGGTGATAATTTGCATGGCATCTGCTATATGGGCACTTGAGGAATCCTTGCGAAATTGACATGAATTGAACTCCTAGAATCTCTTTGAGCATCAGTTTCCTTATCTATAGAATCTGTGGTCTCTAAAGTAGCTCATGATGCTAAAATTCAGTGAAAGGTTTAAACATTGAAAAATATTGCTATTACTGATTCTATATGAAAAAAAAAATCAGTATGGGGCGGCTAGGTGGCGCAGTGAATAGAGCGCAGGCCCTGGAGTCAGAAGGACCTGAGTTCGGAGCCGGCCTCAGACACTTAATCCACACAAACAAAAACCTAGCCCTGTAACCTTGGGCAAGTTACTTAACCCCAATTGCCCTAAAGGGGCGGCTAGGTGGCGCAGTGTGTAAGAGAGCCGGCCTCGGAGTTAGGATGACCCGAGATCAGATCCGGCCTCAGAAAATGAGCACCCACACATAAATAATGACTAGCCATGTAACCTTGAGCAAGTTACTTAACCCCAATTGCTTTAAAAAAAACCAAAAAACAGTAGAGTTCATTCCACATCTCCATAACACAGCTTCAATGGCAGTAATGATTGCTAGCATCCATGTAGCACTTTAAGGTGATAAAACCAGTTGCCCATATTATATTTGTTTTTTCAAATATGCTTAAGGCATAGATATGGATGTATTCTTATCTCTATCTTACAGTTGGGGGAACTGAAGTACAGACAAGTTGAATGAGTTACCCCAGTCTAATGGCTGAGTAGGGCAGAATTCAAACATGTATGTGTGTATATCTATGTGTATCTATATGTGTGTGTATGTGTGTGTATATATATTTATTTCAAATTCCATACATAGAATTCATTTCAATCAATACAAGTCAATTAACCAAGAAATGTCTATAAGGCAGCTACCATGTCCCAGTCACTCTACGAAAGCATTGAGTACACAAAGATAATGAGAAAGACAAAATAAGTATTTGTGTGTGTAGAGGTATATGTAGATATGCATATTATATATATATGTGTGTGTGTGTGTGTGTATGTGTGTGTCTCTGTGTGTTTGTGTATAGCCATGTTTTATATCTGTATCTGTGTATACATGTATATGTATTTGTATATGTGTACGCATGTTTTTAAAGACATCTATAAATCTAAAGCAAGTAACTCTGGAGAAGAACAAGGTACCAGTAAAGATCTTATGCAGAAAGTCATACTTAGACTTAAGTCTTGAAGAAAGTCAGGGTTTTTGTTTTTTTAAATTATTTATTTTTATTTTTTTGAGAACTTCTGGTGGTTCTGACACCAAGACAAATTTAACAATCTGACAAATTAAGTATGCACCAGGGCTAGCAACCTCTTCTTTCATCTCCCCTGGAAATCTCCAGAGGGAAAGAGACCTTCCTGATTCTATCCATAGATTTGGCCTCTCTCCAGCCACTGATCCAACCATGGACTCTAGTGGTGTCCTGTGCTTTTAGTAAAGGGTTTTAAGGACAAGTTCTCAGGACCTCCTTCCGAGGATTGTTATGAGGATCAAATGAGATAATGTTTGTAAACCTCTTATCATAGTGCTTGGCACAGAGTAGGAGCTTAATAAAACTTGTTCCTTTCCCCTCTATCCTCTTTCCCAGAGAAGCTGGCCAATTTACTGACAGTCTTTTTATATGTTTCTTAAAAAAAAAAAAGTTTGTATTGTGTGGGTTACAATACTTCACTTAAGTCATCAATTTGTTGTCCTTCCCCACATGCCTGGCCATCCTCTTTTCATGGTCATACATTCCTTGTGTGATATTCATTACCCCACTGCAAGGCATCATTAGAAATATGCTTGAAAAGCATTGTCAATACATGATCTAAGCTAATACAGCAACTTTATCAAGTAGATACTGCAGCTATTATTTTTGTTATTATTATAACTATGTCCATAGCCTTCAATGGGAAAACTGGGCTTTTGAGAGACTGTGTTGTCTGATGCCACTTGTCTGGTAAGTGACAAACCCAGGCTTAAAACCAGGTCTTCTGCCCCCTAGTCCAATACGGTTTCCAATCCACAGTGCTGACAACTCAGGGAATGGGGTTGTGATTTCCACCTGGAAAGTGAGCTTACTGAAATAAAATCTATATTCCCAAAATATTTTGACTGAACTATGATTATATTTGTAATGGCCATTCTCTCCAAGGGTTGTAGTGTAAAATGAAAATCACCACCTTTTATTATTTTAGTATAGACTGAGAACCTGCCATCTCCCTACTCCCCCAAACAATTGAAATGCATGAAAAAGAATGTTTATGCATTATTCAGCATGCTGCCCTGAATCAACTTTATAAAAGGCCACAAAAGACAAAAAAAAATGTATAACGGATATTAACACTGATCATAGACTTTATTTGTTGTCCTAATTCCATTTTACATTTACACAATAAACAAGGACATTAATATTTAATATGATGGCCCTCGTGGAGCCAAAAGGCCAATATTATTGTTATGGGGGATGCAGAGTAAATGACTCCTTATCTTTAATGGCAGCCCCGTTTTTATCTTGTTCTACAACCCCCTATCCTTGGAATGGGCCAAAACAATAGTATATCATTGCCAAATGTATTTTCATCATTACATAAAATGTTTATACTTAATAAAAATTATATTCATTACATGTATGTAGACATATAAACATGTATGCCTAACTCTATATGTATACACACATATATCTTTTATCTCTCATCTACACATATATTTACCTATATATCTGTTTAAGGTAAGTATATTGAGAATAGAAAGATAGCAAGATGGATGGAAAGAAAGAAGAAAAAGAGAGAAAAAGAGAAATATATAGAAACCCATTAATTTTGTTTTGCTTGTCTGGTCACCATATGTGCCATTTAATGTAAGATTCTTGGCTTTAGAAAAAAATCAAAACCTCAAGTTTCTTTATATAATGTGGGAAAAGAACAGGAAAAACATGAAAAGCAACATTTCTTCTATTTTATCTTCTACATGACCTACTCAACCATTTTAGTTGTCTTTTTTTTTTTTTTTGCTTTTTGGAGGGCAATTGGGGTTAAGTAACTTGCCCAAGGTCACACGGCTAGGTTTTTGTTTGTGTGTGAATTAAGTGTCTGAGGCCGGATCCGAACTCAGGTCCTTCTGACTCCAGGGCCGACGCTCTACTCACTGCACCACCTAGCCGCCCCCATTTTAGTTGTCTTTAAAATTTGTTGAGTAAAATTTATTTTTGAGTTCCAAATAACAGGTAAGAGCAAAGGAACAAATAACCTAAAATGTAAATTGTGTAAATGTAAAACCACAACATTTAATTTTAAGTCATATCATAAATGCATAGTCATAGGTAGAATGCATAGTATGTTGGGGGAGAGTTCCTAGGAACCAAAGATGTGATAAATTCATAATTCGGAGTACCAATAGTAGAATTTTAGGATTGGGGAAGGGAACTTAAAAGTGATTTGTTCAATCCCCACATGACACACACTCCCCTTCTCACAACATCCTAAAGCAATGTTAAATGTACTTGTGGTTGGAAATGATCAATAATAGGATGCTTGCCACCCCATGAGACAGCCCATGAAGTATAACATTTGTTAAAGCCATTTTGTTAAATTTTATTACATTTACTATACCCAATTGCTTTAAATTTCTTTCTTGTATTGATTGAAAATCGTTGTTATTCAGTTGATTAGTCATGTCTGCCTCTTTCTGATCCCATCTGGGATTTTCTTGGCAAAGATACTGGAGTAGTTTTCCATTTCCCTTTCCAGATCATTTTGCAGATTAGGAAACTGAGGCACAAGGAGTTAAGAGAATTGCCCAAGGTCACCCAAGTAGTAAGTGGTCTGAGACTGGATTTGAACTGAGGTCCTCCTGACTGTAGGACCAGCATTCTACCCATAGTACCACCTAGCTGTACAGAATTGAAAGCTGACCCCTCCATGATTTCTACTACTTAGTTCTAACTGCCATTTTGGAGGTCAGAGATAATAAGTCTAATCCCTTTTCCATGCTACACCTCTTCAAACATTTTTGACAGCCAGCATGCCTTGTGTGTGTGTGTGTGTGTGTGTGTGTGTGTGTGTGTGTGTGTCCCCTCTTTTCTGGGATAAGCATCTACAGTTTCATTAATTGCTTCTCATAAGGCATGATTTTGAGCCTTTTCCTGCTTGTCCTACTTTGGACTCACTCCAGTTTGTCAACATCCCTTCTAAAATATGCTTTGCATAACTGAACACAATGCTCTGGTTAGTGACTGACTAGTATAGATTATACTCCCTTGTACTGGGCCCTCTACTTCCATTAATGCAGCCTAAGATCATATTAGTGATTTTGGCAACCCTGCCACACTTGAAGACTCATATTACTCCTGTGGTCAACTAAAACCTCCAATTTCCCTCAGGAAATGATTTATATTGCTAAAATATGTACATATGATGTATGTGCATAGCCATAATCTCTGTTATAGATTTCTATATACAAGTGGACAGAAACATTGCATTCGGAACAATTTTTGAATAATATTGTACAAATACTAAATTAATTATAAAGTTTGAAAGGACATGTGGTTGCAATACAATAATGCAACAAAAAGGAGGAAGATGCAGAACAGGGCCTATATTCAGAGACTGAACACAAACGGAAATGAAACAAACAAATTGGATGTGAATCAGCATGAAGATAGCAACTAATGGAGCATGTATATATGAATATATATTAAAAAAGGTTTGACATTGAATCAAAATTAATCATTACCTTTGGGAAATAGACTTATGATTGCAATATTAGATTTAGAAGGGAATTAGATATCATCTAGTTTAAGCTCATAATTTTTAGGTGGGGAAACTGAGTCTAAGAGTGATTAATGAGAACCAGGATCATAGTTACTAAGAATCAATGCCAGAATTTCAGCCTACATTTGCCTCTGGCTCTAAATTTGTTTCTCAAAATGGCACCAGTTTTTCCATGTCAATTTTGTATTCAAAAGTTTTAGTGGTGGCTTATGACTTCTAGGATCAAATGTAATTGCTTATGCCTGACCCTGAACCCCACCCCCCCACCCCATACAGTTTGACTTAAACTAACAGTGGTGTGCAAATTACCCAGGACAAAGTAAAATAATTAAGTTTATCTGCATACAATAAACATATATGTATATGAAATAGTATATTATACATTGTATTATTCACATTTCTATATTAATAACAAGTCAATAAATTAAAGTTTTCTACACTTTAGAAAACATGATCTATCTTCTTTTATTGCAATAATTTTTATATGATTTGCAATTGATACATACACACATACATATAGAGACACATACACATATATACATATAAATATACAGATATTCATTAATACACACTTTAAATCTTCATTTTCAAATCACATGTCACACTGGACATTAAACATGGCTTTGAGGAGCAATACATTTTTCCAACTTTAGTCTCAATTATATCAAAAAGATTTTCCTTTTTGTAATTTTAATTTTAATTTTTGCTTTTTGAAGGGGGAAGGTAGGAAAGTTGGGGTTAAGTGATTTGCCCAAGGGTACACAGCTAATTTTTGTTTTAAGTGTCTGAGGTCAGATTTGAACCCAGATGCTCCTGACTTGCCACCTAGCTGTCCCAACAAAAAGATTTTCAGTGTGGTTTAAATCAAGTCCACCTAGTTGAAGCATTCTTATCTTTGTCTTTTCAATAAATTTAAGTGGCCTTAACAGCAGGTATGCAAAGTCCTGTTGTAGTATCTGTAATGTTAATGAGATTTAAGATCTTACCACCCCTCAATAGGCCTCAGGTGGAGTTCATAAAGGGAAACTTGCTTAGGAGAAGCTTGCTTGTTGGAAAGTTTTCACATCTTTTGCTAGTTTCTAATGAGATGCTGAGTCAGGAGGGTTGGGATGCCTTCTGGCTCTTAGAAGTATACATATATACACACATACACATACATACATACATACATACACACATACATACATACATACATGTATATACATACACACATACATATATACTCTTAATTGGTATTTTGCTTTGGGGGCTCCATTATGAGTAGGATCTAGTGATTCCCTGGTGGAGATTCTGAGTGGCCCTATGTTCAGAGATCCCTGACTGCTCAGAGGTAAAAGGTCTCTCAATCCAGGGATGTAGATAAAGTTGATTGAGGAAGTCAGAGCCCTGTATGTTGGTCTTTATTTGCTTGTATTTTCTCTGAATTTCAGAATGCTGACTTTTCCCCTGAACCAGCGAATGTAATTTAAAAAGACTGACCCCTTACATAGCTATGTTTCCTAGTAAAGCAGATCTAAGAACCTGTGCTAGCAGCCATCCTGGCTATGCCAGAGTGGTTGCCACTACAGTATCTTATCTCTATTTGGAATTTTCTGTAATTCTATTATACTTTTGCCCCTTAGTAGAATAACATATTTATCGGAGCTCATCATCCCCTCAAGGGAAACCAGACTTCCATGTCCATTGGAAGGAAAGAATCCCAAAGCTTCATTTTATTTTATTTAAGAGTAGGAACATTACTATCTGGTAATGATACCCAGATCTTCTGGCTCACCCCTGGAGGTTTTCTGACCTTTGTTTTGTTAAAATCTTGAAAGAAAAAGTAAGTTTCCTTAGGAAAAATAAAATTCCAATCTCAACCCATTGGTTTTTGTGTTGTTTTTATGTTTCTTCCCAACACATTATCATTTTTTTTTCTTTGGTCTTCTCATGGGTCTTTCAATTTAAGATGCCTATGCTACACAATAGGGGAATCCATAAGAAACCTTCTGTTTTCCAGGTCTCTTTTTGGAAATCTTTGCTTATTTCTGGAGATGAAATAAATTGTTTTAGAGTAATAGTCTATCAGTTGCAGCTGTTGTTTTAAGTTCTTCCCCCACTTTTCATTTTGTCTCAATGCATCAATTCTATGCTATTGTGGGCCTCAATGATCTTTCAGGGGGCAACTAGGTGAACTAGGGAATAGATCACCAACCCTGGAATCAGTAGAACCTGAGTTCAAATCTGGCCTCAGACCCTTGACACTTACTAGCTGTGTGACCTTGGGCAAGTCACTTCCCACCAACTGCCTAACCTTCCCCCATCCAAAAAAAAAAAAAGATCTTTCAAAAACTGACTTTGCCATACCAACATCACTACAAAGTATCTAACAGTCATTGATGTGTGTTATTTAAAAGGTATAAAATTTATACATTTTCTCAAAGCATTCTCCATTCTTAAAATATATATATATTAAAAACACAGCAAAAGATTAATGGAATGCACGTGAGTGACACAGAAACATATTTAAAGGTGGGAAGTTCAGTTCAATCATATGTTCCATATCACTGTCCTGAGTTAGCCTTATTTTGGCAAAAGTATATATTTAGGACCACTGTTATGAAACGCCACAAGTTAGGCTTTGTTTTTATCACATGTGTTACCTGATAGTCTTCAGCCAATGCTCTACAGGGGCAGCTGGGTGCTATAGTGGATAGAGTGCCAAACCTGGAAGTCAGAAGACTCACCACTCTGACTTCAAATCCGACCTCCTACACTTACTAGCTATGTGAACCAAGACAAGCCACTATACCCTGTTTGCCTCAATTTCCTTATCTTTAAAATGAATTGGAGAAGGAAATTTTTAAACCACTCCAGTAGCACAGACAATAAAACCCTGAATGAGTCTTAAAGAGTTGAATATGACTAGAATTTTGACTGAACAACAACAAATGCTCAACAGATTTAATTAGTGTATGGCTGTTCCAAAGAGTAGAAAAATATTTCGTATTCCAGTCAGTAAGTCTAAGGACAATTTCTACATCTCATCTCCATTTTTTTTTTCTTGTCAGGAAGGCCTGAACTATATTGTGCAATCATTTTACAGTCATTTCTAACTCTTCATGACCTCATTTGGTATTATCTTGGCAGACATACTTGAGTTGTTTGCCATTTCTTTTTCCAGCTCATTTTACATATGGGGAAACTGAGGCAAACAGGGTTAAGGGATTTTCCCAGGGTCACATAGTTAGATAGCTTTGGCATGTTCATTGCATTTTATACAAAATATTTTGGTTATATCAATAATTCAGGGTCTCACCTAAAACGTTCTTAGAGATCTTGAAAAACAGAAGCTCACTCCATTTTGTTCTGATATCCTTCATCATGGCACCTTGTCTTTCTAGGTCTTAGATGTTCCATAAGGAGTGGATAAGGGATAGAGATCTTTTCTATATCACCAAATTTACCTTTGGATGGGTAGCAAGCCATGCACTCTATCTCCATTCAAACTTCTGTCCCTCACTGCCCCTAATTCAAACAAGACGAAGCCATTAAAGTTTCCCAACAGAACGTGGTTACAGAGCAAATAAAAAAAAAATAGAAAGGATCATAAAGGTCACTCAAACCAATTCTTCATTTTATTGAAGAAGAATCTTAGATACAAAGAGAGGGAACAAATTATACAAGGTTACATAGGTAGGGATTTTGTTTGGTGCTGGGAGGATAAAGACAGAAGTGACACAGCCTTTTTCCCTAAGGAGCTTCCAATATAGCTGGGGGAAGCATCATTTTATGTGCATGGGTAAATTTGAAGTAGATATATAGTAACTCCTTTGGCATTCATTATGGAGGGGCCCATATACCCTCCTTCATTTCAAAGCAGACACAGATATTCTCTGACAGTTTCTCATTGGCCATGAAGATCCATTTAAATGGCTACTGAACCAGAACTGTATGGATAAATAAATAAAAAAGGGGCATCCCTACCCTCTTGTCCTCTTTTTCCTGCTGATCTCAAAGAGCAAGGATAACTATCTGAACTCTGGAGAGTCCACAGTTTGAAAAGTAGCAGGGCTGACTTTCCTTCACTAGCAAACTGTAATCAGTGAGTTCACAGACTTAGCTAAGACTGTCTGGGATCAAACTACACCTTATTTGTGCCTTCTTTTCCTTGGTATGGATCATTGAGACATCTCAAAAGGCATCTGATATCTCCTCCTTCTAGACACCCTTCTGGAAGAATATTGGCCTCATCATCCTGAAAGATCATATTAACCATGGAACTCCCATTTTGCAGTATCATTTTCCCCTGCCCTTCCCCACTCTATTTGAGGAAGGTGCACAGACTGACCCCTTCTTCATTTTCCAAATGGCTGTACTCCCCTGTATTTCATCATGCTCCATCTCAGTACCGTCTCCTTTCCATTTCATCTTCTTTTTATGTGGAGTCCATCCTATTGGATTGTGATCTCCTTGAGGACAGGGACTCTCTTTTCTTTTTTGTCCCAGTGCTTAGTAAAGTTCCTAGAAAATATTAGGTGCTTAATAAATGTTTTATTGGTAGCTTCACTACAAGGTCAGTTGTGGGGGAAAGAGTGGTATGAACAAACTCATAAAGAGAAAATGAAGTATCTCTCCCAGAGTAAGAGAAATCAGACTGCTTAACATTGATTAGAAAGAGAGAAATAGCTTTTAAAGAGCCCTGTTGCAAATGTTTCAACCAGGCTTGAATATTAACCTCTATGAGACATTGTCACTCAAAGATTATCTATTGCATCCTGTATGGGAATGAAATCACCTCTTTCATATCTGATTCAGAGTTTTAATCTGGGTGCCATTAAACAAAATCCTCATTCTAGTCCTTTGCTAAATCACCTCTTTATAGTAAACCAGAAAATATAATTGTTCCTCAGGAGCCTGAGGTTAAGTGGAAATGAAGCCCTGGGAAACTAGCTAGTTCTACCTAAATGCCAGGCAACCTCAGGCCAATGAACCAAGGGCAAATCACAAGGACCTGGTGCCGGTCTCCCTCCAACTCAGCTTACTGGTACATGGCTAGCCATTGGGCCAGAGATGTGACTTTCTTTTTTTTTCCCAGAGGGAAGGAATGTGGGAGGGCATATGTTGTTTTTGAAATGAATTTTGAAGGAAACTGGAGATTTTAAGAGCAGAATAAAGGTTAGGGAAAAGGCATGAAGACTAGAGTTTGAGTGTCACGTATGAGGAACAACAGCAAGGCTAGAGGCCCCACAGTAGTTATGAAGGAATGTAAGATGTAATGAGACTAGAAAGGTAGGTTAGAGTTAGGTGTGAAGGCTGATCTAAGCTCAGTTTATATACTAGAAAACTGAGGCACAGAGAAGGGGAAAAGCTGCTTCTTACTTCAGTAACAGGATTATAGATGGAGAGTTGGGAAAGAACTTCCAAATCATTTAACAGATAGATGATGGGATTGAATTCTAAGAAAGGTTAAGTGACTTACCTGTGGTTTTGTCGTTGTTGTTGTTTGGGAATTTTCAGTCATAGCTGACTCTTTGTGACCCCATTTTTGAGAGAATTTCTTGGCAAAGATACTGGATTGGTTTGTCATGTCCTTCTCCAGCTCATTTTAGACATAAGAAACTGAAGCATACAGGGGTAAGTGATTTTCTCAGGGTAACACACCTAGCAAGTGTCTGAGGTCAAATCTGAACTCAGGTCTTCTTGACTCTAGGCATAGCATTCTACCCCATCTGTGGTTACACAGTTGATAAGTGTCACAGTCAAGAGTTTTTTTGTTTGTTTTCGTTTTGGAGGGGAAAAGGTAGGGCAATTGGGGTTAAATGACTTACCCAAGGTAAGTTTTGTTTTTGTTGGCTAGTTTTGTTTTATTTTGTGTGTGTGGGTGTGAATTAAGTATCTGAGGCTGGATTTGAATTCAGGTCCTCCTGACTCCAGGGCCGGTGCTCTATTGATTGTTTCACCTACCTGCTCTGAGTACAGGTCTTCTTGATAAGAGTTTAGCATTCTACCTACTAGATCACCTAGTCACTTTTTATTTCATACAAATCTTTCAATTTGACTTTAAGCATGCTAAATGCATCAAACAATTATTTTTATTAAAAAATTCTCTAGTCACTATCTCAGCATGAAAATGAATAACACACGTTTAAGATTATAGGGGCATTATGAGAAAGAGGAGCAGATCATAATAAATGATGATGAAGTATAGTTTTGTTCCAGTGAAAAATCGGATCTTATTTGCATTCAGTTTTCTGTATATTACTGATATTAATTAATACTTGGGGCTGTGAGGCAGGGAGAGGAAGACAAGAGAGTCAGCATACTGTGGCTCTTAATGATCAGTATTTTTGGTGGTGCTCATTCCTAAATTGAAAGTTTCTCAGCATTTAGGGACTATTGAGGCAGTAAGCAGGAAAGTAACACAAAGCAGAGTGAGAGATCTTTCTGTATTAAAGGGGTGAGTAGTATTCTCTGGATCATATCGATAATTTGATTTTCACTCCTTTGTACTAAGTAGGTAAAGGAGACTCCAGGGTAGGGCTTAAATAAGAAATGTATCATGTTACTCATGATTGCTTTCAGAAGAACTTGCTTTTGGAAAAAACAACAACAACAACAAACAACCCATTTTTAAGTCACATTCAAGGGGTGAAGATACAGGTGATTCACAGGTCTGACTCTGACTCACCATAATAATTAGGTTTTCTCTTTTAAGGGACAGGGATTTCCCTAGGGGAATTGGTGCACTCAAATAAAGTCAGCTGAAAATGTGAATAACATAACAGGCAGTCACAAAAATCCAGAGTCGGCTTAGAGACTGTTTGAAAAGAGTGTCTATTTCAGGAGTCAGTTTTGTTTTTATTAACAGCTGAACATACTCAAACAAAGGGAGAATGAAACCAGATAAATTCATTAGGACTTAATAACAATATTCAAAATTGTCCTAAATGACAATGAATACATCACAAAGCAATCAGGAGAAAATGTAGGCTAACTCATAGAAAAGACCCATTTGCATGCTTTCGTGATGTAAGAAAAAACAATGTTGTGTTTTTTTTCCTTTTTTTCCTCTTGGCAGGCTATCTCTGCATCTGATATTACCCAAGAGTCCTCATATTTTACCTCTATGGTGCAATGCCCAAATCCATGTTCATGGCCATGATGGGTTCATATTTCATTCCCATGTGAGCACACAGGTCATTTAACTTCACTAGGCTTCCATATCCTCATTGGCAAAGTGAGGGAACTAGACTAGATGGACTGTGAAGTGGTTTTCAGCTATAAACATATGACAGCTCTGATCTATATTCATATCTATAGTTACCAATGATCTCTTCATTGCCAAGTTGAATGTGTGTGTGTGTGTGTGTGTGTGTGTGTGTGTGTGTGTGTGTGTTTCTCAGCCTTTATCCTTCTTGACTCATCTGAAGCTTCTGAGAATGTTGACCATGTTCTCCCTCTTGGTACTCCCTCCTCTCTGTGTTTCCTTGACTCTACCATCACTTGCTTCTCACCCTACCTATTTGACCAATCTTCTCAATCAACTTTACTGGATCTCCAGCTCTATAATGTACACTATTCCTCAAGTTTATGTCCTTGATCTTGTTCTCTTTTCTCTCTATACAATTTCACTTGGTGATCTCATCAATGCCCATGGTTTAATTATAGATGATTCACAGATCTTCTTATACAGCATTATTCTTCCCCATGAACACTAGAACTGTGCCACCAATTAATTGACATTTCAAACTGGATTTCCTGGAGGCAACCCAAACTAGATATGTCCAGAACAGAATTCATTACTTTTCCCCCAAAATCTGTCCCTCTTCTGAAATCCCCAATTGCTGTCAAGGACACTACCACCCTCCTATGTACCTAGATTTGCTACCTGACCCCACTCTCTTACCCCCCCTACATATCCAATCAAATGTCAAATAATGTCAGTATTGTTTTGCAGCTTTAGCCTCTGCTTTCTTTTTTCCACTTTTTCAGCCACTATTCTAATTCAAGGTCTTACTGCCTTTCTCCTATAATATTGCTGTAGTCCCTCATTAGAGACCCAGTCCTCAGTGTTTCATCACTCCAACCTATCCTACTCAGAGATGTCAAAGTGATCTGGAATATATACAACATGTGCATATACTTGCATATATAATGTTTATGTGTATGCACAGAAGTCCATTATGGATATGTACACTCAGGCATTTATGCATGAATATATATATATATATATATATATATATATATATATATATATATATATGTCCTCACCTCTTCAAAATTTCTTTGCATTTATTTCCTGTTTATATTTAGTTGCTTGAATAAATGCCATTTCCTCTCAACAGCATGTAAGTTTTTTGAAGGCCAAGAGAATTTTTGTGTTTATATCCACGGTATTTAATAGTTCCTGCCATACAATAGAGACTGAACAAATGTTTTTTTTTAGCGGAATTGAATTGAACTGAATGATTCAATTAAAACATTTGGAGGTCAGTCTACTGGAAGAGAAGAAAAGGGGATCTGGTGATGCCACTTTCTACAACTGAGGAAT
Source organism: Gymnobelideus leadbeateri (assembly GCA_011680675.1). NCBI lineage: Eukaryota > Metazoa > Chordata > Mammalia > Diprotodontia > Petauridae > Gymnobelideus > Gymnobelideus leadbeateri. Next base: position 12,979 of record WOXC01000447.1, on the reverse strand, counting down.
AAGAAGTAAGGCAGAGAACAAGCCATATTTCATGAAAAGTCAGGAATGGGGAAGAATGATAAATCAGGTAGTTGGTTCGGGATTGCTAGAAAGGAGTCAGCTTTGATGTTGAACTTAGATGTTATAAAATGCCTAGGTACCTTGTTCCCATTCTTTTGGATCTTCAAATCCCAGCCTTGCTGAGTTGCTACATATATAGTCTCATAACAGTTTTTCCTCTCACTTCTCATGTATTTTAAAATTATTTATACTTTGGTCAATTTATATTTCCTTTGTGTGCTTTGGTTGGGTCCCTCAGAAGTAGGTAGTATATAGCGTAGAGGGTCTAAATTGGGCCAGGCATACTGTGAGCACTTAAATATTTCTCAAGCAAAAAAGAACACATTCTTTCCTGTGGTTTCTCTGCTTTTCTTGTTCCTCTTCCCTGATGAGAGAGTAAATTGAGACTCTTCCTTGGGTGCAAGGTCTGATGGAAATGAAAATGCCAACGAAGGTAACTGAGATGATTAAGATGTTCATTTTCCCTCCTGTACTCTGCATAAGCTTGGAAGACCAGTGGACCAGGGTTTTAAGGTCATAAAAAAGAATAAGGCACCATTGATAAACATGCTTCAGTTTGTTGATTAAAGCTTTATTTGTTTATTAGTATTTTTCCAGTTTATAAAATAGGCTCATTGTAAAGGTGCCTCTGGGAGCTCCATTCACTATATTAAACCCAGTGTTGACCCCACAGTCAGACAAAAATTGCTCTAAGTTGTATGAGGTCAGGTTCATGTGTCAGGGGCTAATTGGGCATGGCATAAAACAATTTGGTCTGTGGAATTCCCACATGGTAATCCTAACTCTGCTTGTATGTGTCTGTGTGAACCCTACCCTATGGTAAAGGGGGAAATGAGGGGGGGAATGGAACATAGAACAATAGATCTAGAATTGGAAGGAAAATGCAAAGCCCTCTAGTGCAATCCAGTCAATTTACAGACGAGGAAATGGAGGTATAACGATATTAGGCAAATTTCTCAATATTATCCATGTATAAAGAATACAAGATGGGGCAGCTAGGTGAAACAGTGAATAGAGCACCAGCTCTGGAGTCAGGAGGATCTGAGTTCAAATGCAGCCTCAGCCACTTAACACAAAACTAGCCATGAGATCTTGGGCAAGTCACTTAACCCCAATTACCCTACCTTCCTCCCTCCAAAAAGCAAAAACAAACAAAGAATAGAGAATGGTTTGAACTCACTTCCAAATGAATTGATGGGGGTACTGATAAGGAAGTATCCTAAGGTCCAAGAGAATAATAAAGAAGAATTAGGGGCAGCTAGGTGGCACAGTGAGTAGAGTGCCGGCCCTGAAGTCAGAAGGACCTGAGTTCCCATCCGGCCTCAGACACTTAACACACACAAACAAACAAACAAACAAACAAACAAACAAACAAAAACCTAGCCATGTGACTTTGGGCAAGTCACTTAACCCCAATTGCCCTCCAAAAAGCAAATAATAATAATGATAATGATAATAAATAAAAAATAAAATAGAATCAAGTGGCAATCACTGTGTGTTAGGAGCAAAGGGGAAAATAAGAAAAACAAAACAAAACACTAAAGCTCAGTCTTGACCCTTCTATCGCTTATACTATCTTGTTACAATCTCCTCAAGGAAAATGATTTTTTTTTCACCTTTGTATTTGTATTTCCAGCACCTAGCAGAAAGCCTGGTATATCATAGTCACTTAATGAGTGGTTATTGACCACAATAATTAGAAAGAACTGTGAATCTTATAGGAACATTACAGCAGAGAGAAGGTTTGGAAGATCTTGGTCCAAGTCCTGCTTCTGAAATACACTAGCAATACATTGGGTTTGTCACTTAATTTCTCAGGACCCCAGTCATCTCTCTCTAATACTATGTTATACTCAGCTTTCTTATTGAGCATTTGCATTGGTGGAGAGAGTACCCAAAATGGGAACTTTTCATATTGTTGAACTTACATGCCCTTTCCTCCAGTTCTCCCCCTCCCAGATGCCTCTTATCTTTTCTACCCCTGAGAAATAATTTTTAAAAATGATGAATGACATTGCCTGGTCCAGGGAGAGTGAGAAACAGTGCTAATTAGGTAAAATGGAAATGGTTTTAGGAAACTTAGAATGTCAAGAGGCATTTTAACTAAACTTCTGTAGTTTAATGACAATGAAAGAGGTATTTTTGGAAGATTACTCTGGTAGTAGGATTCCAAATAAACACAAAGGTAGAAGTTGAAGTTGGTTGGTCAAGCAGCAGACCAAGTGTAAAGTATTTCAAATTTGGTTGATTGTAGTGAGAATGCAGAACAAGAGACAAATCTGAGAAGTGTTGCCAAAAAATATACATCATTTGAGTGATTGAATGTAGGATATTGGTTCTTGATCTGTAAAATGAGGAGGCTCAGTAAGATGAACTGAAAGATTTCTTTTAGCTCTTAGATCTATAAACCTAAGTACCTACAGGGAAAACAGAAAAAAGAGAGGGTGAAAGGGGGGAAGAGAGAGACAGACAAAAAGAGACATAGACAAATAGAGACAGAGACATAAAGAGAGAAATAAGAAAGAGTAAGAAATATAAAGAATGAACAATAGACAGACAAAGAGACAAAGAGAGACAAAGACAGAAGGACCAGGAAAATCTTAGGAGATTCTCTTTTTTTTTAAGGAATGGGAGAAGAAAAAAAAAGAATCAGCAAATCATCAATTGAAACAGAAAATGTAAAGTTAAAAAAAAAAGCTGGGAGGAGGATCAGAATCATAGTTCAGGGTCAGATGAATCAAGGAAGGAAAGGAATTCAAGACAGTGGAAATGGGACATAAAACGTATCAAATGCTAAAGAAAGGTTATGGAATATAGGGCCTGAGAAAAGACTGCTGTAGTCGCTTATACTCATTTTGATGTGTGAAAGAGCTTTTTCAATCACTAGGATGTTTGGGTGTTTGTATGAGGGGTCAGTCAGGTATAAATCAGATTTCTGGAAGTATAGGAAATAAAGGCTTCAAAATTAATAGGCATGTCAATTAAGTATTGTTTAAGTGTTATTAAACAAGCAATGAACTTTTTTACTTAATATAATTAGACATATAAAAATGCAATTTGTTTCTATATTTACCAACCAGGAATATTTGTAACCATTTTTTGTTACTTATTACTAATTATTCCATTACTGTTCCCTTAAATAGTATCACACACATACCCTAAATGAGAATTTCTGGTCCTTTGTTATTTGATGCCTTCTTCCTATGGGAGGATTCCCCCCCTTCTTTTTTTCCCCCCATTGGACCAGTTATCTTTGTTTGTTTGATTGTGAAATCAGGAAAATGTAATTTAGATAGTCTTGAAAAGACACACACACACACACACAACCTCAAACCCTTCTGTTACATAAATTTCATCTCCCTACTTTGGTTTTTAAGCCACAACTTTCTTCAGTCTGACAGTCTCCAGAAAATGTACAATCATAATTTTCCTTCCATTTTCAATTTTCCCTTCTTAAAAAAAGAAATTAAGAATTGGGGAATAAAAATAACTTTATGCAGATGGATTTATAGTATTATTAGTGTTAAATGAAATTTGAATTTAGCCTTGCCAATTAAGGTGCAAGTTGAAAATTACATATGCCACTGTATGACAAAACCGAATTTATTGTAGACTCTAGACTTTGACAAACTATCACTTAGATATGAGAGAGAGATGGAGAGCCAGAATTCTCTCCAAAGGTAAATTTAAATGAAGTTTTAGGTCTATAAAAAGTCCATCTTCTGGGGAGCAGGGCCTATAATTATTATTAGATAATGTTTGAAATCAATAAAAGATGGAAGTGAAGTAGAAGGAACCAACAGAAAGTTCACAGAGGTTGTTTCTGTTGTGCAAACAGTTGCTGGGGCATTGATGTTCCTCAAGTAATGCTTTTTTGTGTGGGAAGGGATGGGGCATATACTCATAACTTTTGAGAAAACAATCCAACTTTGAAAGACTTATCCACTGTGAACAGGCAGCTCTTAAAGGATAAAATTAATGATATCTATAAGCATATGAAAAAATGTTCTAAATCACTAGTGATTAGAGAAATGCAAATCAAAACAACTCTGAGATACCACATCTCACTGGCCAGATTGGCTAAGATAACAAAACAGGAAAATGATAAATGCTGGAGAGGATGTGGAAAAATTGGAACACTAATGCATTGTTGTTGGAGTTATGAACTGATCCAACCATTCTGGAGAACAATCTGGAACTATGCCCAAAACGCTATAAATAAGTGTATACCCTTTAACCCAGCAATACCACTTTTAGGGTTATATCCCAAAGAGATCAGAGAAGTGGGAGGAGGACCCATATATACAAAAATATTTATAGCAGCTCTTTTTGTGGTGGCCAAGAATTGGAAATCAAGGGGATGCCCATCAATTGGGGAATGGCTGAACAAGTTGTGGTATATGAATGTAATGGAATACTACTGTGCCATAACAAATGAGGAACAGACTGACTCCGTAATAACCTGGAGCGACTTACATAAACTGATGCTGAGCAAGAAGAGCAGAACCAGGAGAAATCTGTACACAATCAAGACACAACGTATGTGTGATGACTAATTTCAATAGACTGGGCTCCTCTCAGCAATGTAAGGTTATAAGACGACTCCAAAATACTCATGATGGAAAGAGATATCCACATCCATGGAAAGAGATATCCACATCCAAAGAAAGAGATGCCGAGTCTGAATGCAAACTGAAACAACCTACTTGCTCTGTTTCTTTTTCTTGTTTTCTTTTGTTTCCTCTTTCCCACTGTTCATTCCATCAATTATAATCCTTTACAACCTGACTAATTATTAATGTGAAGATATTTGTAGATCCTGTATTAGAGTGCATGCAGCTATGATGGGGGAGGAGAGGGAGGGGGAGAAAATTTGAAACTCAAGGGACTGTGGAACTGAATGTTGTAAACTAAAAGTAAATAAACATACCAATTTAATTTTAAAAAAGAAGAGAAAAAGAAAGACTTATTTACTATGATTCTTATAGATTGGTATTGAATACTATCTACATCCTGACAGAAAGGTGAATGAAGAATGGGACACACATTTGGGAACATAGACATATCGGTCAAGGTACGGATTTGTTTTGCTTGATTATGCATATTTAAAAGGTTTTATTTTATTTTCCTTCTTTTTATTTCATTTTTCTAACTTTTTAAATTTTCTTTCTTTATTCTATCCTCCCTCCATCCTTTTTTCTCTCTCCTTCCTTCTTCATTCCTACCTTTGCTTCTTCCTTCATTCCTTCCTTTCTCTCTCTCTTCCTCCCTTCCTTATGGATGGAGATAGGCAGGAGGAAGAAAAAAATGTTCATTGAAAAGTATTTTAAATTTTTAAAAAGAGAAAGTAATTTGTCAATTAAGGAAAAATCAGTAGGAGAAAGTACCTAAACAACTTAAAATACTGTATTAACTGGAGTTATTAGATAATCATCATCATCATCATCAATGCATAGTCAATTTAATTAGATCACCTTTAGAGTCAAACTGGAATATTGAAATAGAAATAGATATGATCTAAAGGAATCAACATCCTCTCTGTTGTTGTAATTGTTTTTTAAACTTTTAGATTTGAAGCTCCAAGAATAAACCTTTAAAAGATGTGTAAGCCTTCAGTGACATCCATCACTACCAGCAAGTAGCAGGTATACATATATAGTAATTGCTACAGAATGAGTTCTCTTTGAAGATCAGCTGAGCTCTTTACTTAGCTTTACACAGGCCTAAACCTGTATTTACACACCCAAGTTTCTCTCTCTGTCTCTATCTCTTTCTTTCTTTCTGTCTTTCTGTTTCTCTCTGTTTCTGTCTCTCTGTATTTGTCTCTCTGTCTACATCTCTCCTTCTCCATATCCATCTCCTCTCTCCTCTCTCCTCCAACTTATCTCCTGTTCTTTCTTTCCTATCCCCTGGTCTCTCTCTCTTTTCTCCTTTTCCTCTTTTAATCTTCTTCTTCTCCTTCTCCTTCTCCTCCTCCTCCTCCTCCTCCTCCTCCTCCTCCTTCTTCTTCTTCTTCTTCTTCTTCTTCTTCTTCTTCTTCTTCTTCTTCTTCTTCTTCTTCTTTTCTTCTTCTTCTTCTTCTTCTTCTTCTTCTTCTTCTTCTTCTTCTTCTTCTTCTTTTCTTCTTCTTCTTCTTCTTCTTCTTCTTCTTCTTCTTCTTCTTCTTTTCTTTCTCCTCCTTCTCTTCCTCCTATTCCTTCTTTTTCTCCTTCTCCCCTTCTTTTTCTCCTCCTTTTCCTCCTCCTTTGCTTTCTTCTTCTCCTTCTCTATACACACATATTCTTCTTTATTTAAATGTTAAACATCATCTAACAGCTACTTTGGAAATGATATTTTATAGCTATTTTAGAAAATGTATACTTCAAGTCAATTCTGTACCACTATACAGTGGATAAAATGAATGGCTAAAGGGTGCAGCTAGGTGGCGCAGTGAATAGAGCACCAGCCCTGGAGTTAGGAGGACCTGAGTTCAAATCCGGCCTCAGACAATTAACACAAAAACTAGCCGTATGACCTCAGACAAGTCACTTAACCCCAATTGCCCTCCAAAAAGCCAAAAAAAAAAAAAATGACTAAAATGAGTAGAGATCTGAGCTTCCAGAAAGGAATCCCAAAAATCAAGTTGTGCCTGAAACACAAACTAGCCATAAGACTGTGGACATGTCACTTCATCACTCAGGGCTAGACAACTCTCTAAGGCTCTGGCCTGCAATGGTTGAGGGTACTATTTGTGTTTGTATATTTTTTAATCTGGGAGTTCTCTGTCCCAATAAAGTGACAGTTCCAGTTCCTAGCCTTACCCTATAAATAATGTTTGACTCTCATTTATCAGCCACTATTTTCCTTCTAGTTGGTGGTTGAAGTATGATTTGGTTTTAACTTTCAAACTCAGTATCTAATGATGTAGTGACTAGCTATGAGATTTTTAGTTGGAGGACAATTCTTTCTCATATCAGTAGACCCATAATTGTAACATGAACTGAAAAATATAAGGGGGCACTCACATTTTATAAATATCCAATTTTAGGAGGTATGTGACCTGTCCTGTAATTATTATAATAATTATATTTATCTGTCCAGTGTTATTAATAGGTTTCTGTTCACAAACATTAGGAATTGGATAAATGAGGCAAGATTGCACAAAGTTCTCAGCCTCACTCACCCTTCCAGAGTCATCAAAGTTCGGTGGCAGGACAAAAGCCAAGACAACCATGGGATTAGGGCCTCTCTGTTATCCTCAACCTGGTATAGCCTGTCTGACAAAACAGTTTTATTGGAGGGTGGCTGCTTTGAATGCTACAGCTTCTTGGAGTTACAGGTGAGTGTTGAGGAAATCAGGTGGACTCCAAAGTGGATGAGAAGCCTTGTAAAGGATTGACAAGCCCTCACACCAGAGGTTCTAGTCTTCTCTGAACACTCCATAGTCCTCATGTTGCAACATCTAATCTGTCTGCCTTCTCTTTCCTCTTCCATAAAGTGAAATCTATTTTCTAATTGCATAGTCAAGCTAACAATGCTCAAGCTTAATTTAACCAGTACCAAGAAAATGGAAAAGGAAATGGGGTTTGATTAACATCTTTTCTAGTTCTAAATTTATGGTTTTGTATAACAGGTCCATAGATCTACAACTAGTTTATGTCAGAAATGGGATTTGAACAGAAATCTTCCTGAATTAAAGCCCAGTGCTCTTTCTGGCACTTCCAAACCATGTTCCCTGCATCCCAGTTATCTCCCACCACAACTCTGACTCCACATCTGGGACCCTTGACTCTCATAGGTTTATCTTGCACTTTATCTTGCCTAGAAAAAGTCTGTTATGCCCTTATTTACCATTCCCAAACATCACTGTCACCCCTTCCAATTATCTTTCCTCTGTATATTATTCCATCCATTAAAATGCAAGTTCCTTGAGGCCAGGTATTATCCTCTGTTTATATTTGCATCTCTAACATGAAGTGCTTGGCATATAGGAAGTATTTTATAAATGCCTTTCCATTTATTTTCTTTCATTCATTTATCTATACTCCATCCACTGTTTCATGCTGATTCCATTTGTATAATCTTAAAATGTTATAAATGCCAGGTATTACCAGTACTATCACCAAAAATGGGATGACTGGACAACACACACCCTTTATCAAACTTCTGACTGAGGGATCTGCAGGGAGGGGTTGGGTCAATTGAATCAGTATCACTGGCTCCTTTTTAATTGAACAAAGCCTGGCCATTCAGTCTCAGCACGGTAGATGGGCATATTGGAACATACAGTTTATAATTCTAGGTCTTTGCTTGAGTTATTACAGCCTCTCTTGTTCCTCTGTGGGGCTCATCCACAACACAGTACTCAGCTTGAAGATGACACTTTACTATTCTCCACTGTGGGAGATATTCTTCACATTAAACCTTCACCACCAACCTGCCTCAAATAAAAGCTCTCAGAACTTCAACTGACCATTTTTCTTCACTGACAAGTTTCCATTTTATGGCTTTCCCAGAACAATTTAGAAATTGATCCACAGCTAAGGAAGAAATGGAATGAAGTGGGACCACAAACATACCTAAAGAGGCAAAGAACACCCAAAGCAAATGTTCAGAGGTCTCTAGTCTCAATTACATAGGTAAAGCCTTTCTTTTCCCTTCTCCCCTTCCATCCCTCCCATCTCTTTCTGGATACCCCTGTCATCCCTCAAATTTGCCTGACCATTTATGCTAGTCTGACTTTCCAAAGGCAATGGTCAGACCCACAAGGATGATGTAGGTGTCATGGAGCCCAATGACATATTACACATTGCTGAACATGGAGGCAAGAAGACTCAGGTCCCACTGCTAGATCTGACCATGAGCAAGTCTCTTAACCTCTTTGGTCTCCATTTCCTTATCTCTCTGGGTTGTCCTGAGGTTCAAATGAAATAATGTATTTATTAGTCAGTCAACAAATATAAGTGCTTGTTCTATGCCAGATACCGTATGAAGCACTTACAAAGAAAGCCAGAAGCATGTCTCTGTCCTTGAGAAACTCACAATCTAATTAAGGCAAGGTATTTAGAGAATTAAAGAAATCTTAAAATGTTATATAAATACAAATCAATATTCCCATTCTTCCCATCCTAAGTTCTGTAGAGTTCAAATAGAAATGGTCCCAGGACAAGTGGCTACTCTGTTGTTTTCTATTGTGATTAATATTTAATGGACTATTTACCTAGGTGGATAAGGTGGTTATTTTGTTTGTTGTTTGTTTTTTGTAACTGGATAAAAGTGCTGGAATGCATCTTCTACTTTCTCTTCCTGTTCCTCTTTTCCCCTTTTTCTCTTAACCTCACTCCTTTCTTCCTTCCATACCATAAGCTTGACCCCTCAGGAAGTAATCTAATGTTCTATATCCATGCTGGTTAACTTGCTGGGAAAAGAATTATGACCTGTCAGATCTTCCCTTCAAGACGGTACTTTTGGGCTTCCATCATAAGAACATGTAAAGAATCAGCCCTATTGGGGCAGCGAGGTGGTGCATTAAATACAGTACCCTGGAGTCAGGAGGACCTGAGTTCAAATGTGACCTAGACACTTAACACAAAAACTAGCAGTATGACCTTGGGCAAGTCACTTAACCCCAATTGTCCTACCTTCCCCCCTCAAAAAAAAAAAAAAAGAATCAGCCCTGTGGCTTTGAAGTATAAAAAACCTACCTTCTACTTGTGTCTCTCAGAATTGCTGCCCCATTCCTTATTTTCTCCTATTTTAAATAGACCCAGACTACCATCATGCATAGGCAACACAAATATTGGGTAGCCCAAGGGACTGGAAGCAAATGGCATCTGTAGAACTCCATCTCACCACTCTATGCTGGCCTTTCAACAAGTCTGAAATTCCATTTGATATTTGGGGGTGGGTGGGTTTAAAGATTGGAAGAGGGAATAGAGAAACAAAGTCATTTTAGCTAATAGTTACATCTAGGGCTACATAGATAAGGCTTTTAAAGAAGGAATTATTAGGGAATAGTCTACAATGGGTATTGCTGACTTTGTCTTCTGTCTGCTTTAGGTTATGGCACAAAAAGAACACATATAAAGCCAAAGAGTCATTCCCTATCCCAGTCAGAGAGAATAATTCTAGCCTTTCCTTCTAGTGGTATACTGACAAATTATGAACGTAGAGAAATGACCTCATTATATCAATCACACAACTGTGAGGCTTCAGAAATGGTCTCAGAATGTAGACACTCTATCTGCCTCTCATTAGTATTATTTTGGTCAGGACACATGATTTTATTGTTATAAGAAATTCCCACAACGGTAACTACCTCTGGTCATGCAGATTAGAAACTTGTCTGTAATTTAGAGTTACACGTTATTGCTCAGGGCACTGAAAGATGAAATTATTTCCCATGGTGGCATAATTAATATTAGACTGACCAGATTTGAACCTAGGTCTTCCTGACCCAAAGGCTAGACTTCTTGTTACCATGCCATGTTATCTGTCATCTACCCTTCAAATTAGAAACACTATCACAATAATAATACTTAGTTATTTGTGTTTTAATCTTGTGTACTACTTTTGGGCTTGTATTATCTCTTTCTGAATAAAGAGCTGGTGACCCATGAGCTAATTTAACTTATATTTTTACTTATAAGACTTAAGTTTAATGCTGAAATTGGTCTTTTTTAACAAGAGAGCCCCTTATCTAACATTTGTGCTGGTGTTTGCCTAGCTGCCCAAGGACTAAATCATTGACAATGGGGCTGTCTCTCCGATATTCTATCTGGCTTTCTCTCAGTTGGAGTCTTGGCCAAGAAAGTTTTTAAAAAAAGAAACAGTATTTCATGAACAAATACTGTGTAAGGAATTTAACTAATTCCAGATTTAGAACTTAAGCATTTAGAAAACCACAGTATGGTAGGTTCAAAGCCCATTTAGCTCTCCCCCAGCATGAAAGAGTGCCAATTTTACTTAGGCCACTAAGTCTATCTCTAACCAAAAATACCCAGGTGATTTAGACAATACTTGTCTTACTTTCATCAATATTATCCCTCTAATTGAAAGTGGGGGCTGGGAGGGAAAGGAGCTTTCCTAAATGGTAATTTTTGGCTGACTATGCAGAATAAAAATTGGTCATTGAATGAAATCATGTATATAACAAAAACTTTGAAAAATAATTTGACTACTTTGGGATTTCATTGGCACAAGAAGTCCTCGTGAATGCAAATTTCAATTTCTACATTCCTTCTTTCCCTGTTATGATTGTCACCATATTTAGGGTGTGTGTGTGTGTGTTTGTGTGTGTGTGTGTGTGTGTGAATCCCCCAAAAGAATTTAGACAAAAGGTGGAGGAGAGGCTGTATTTTCATTCTGTTAATATTTCACACCTCCCAACATGCCACTTCATTATTTTTCATTTTGATTACATGACTGGCTTGCCTTTTGTATCCACAATAATGCTTTTATAACTTGCCTCTCTTCTCATAGACAAGTAATCTTTGGTAACATGCTACAGGTAATTGGTGACTATTCTTTGTCATGTCCTTTTCCTATTTTAGTTTAATCAACTCTTCAATTATCCCCTCTGGGCACCTGTTCTACTTTTAACAAGTGACCCTTCTTATCAAACCCATGATCTGCCCCTAGAAGTTTAGATGGTGTTTCTAAGGAGGATAGGGATTGTTTTATTTCTATCTTGTTATCATCACATCTAGCACAGGATCTGGTATATTGATGGTATTTTGTAAAATCCTGTTAAATTGAATTTTAATCACCTATAATCTTGATCCTTTCAAAACAGTAGTGTTCTAAGACTTGAAGGCATATACCACCACCCAGACAAGTAATACTGATGTTACGCAAAGGGACTTTCGAAATTGTTCTGAGCTGGCTCCAAAGGGTGGCAAGGATGGGTCAGTCCAGAGCAGGATGGGGATCACTGGAAGAAAAGCATAAATATGAACCAACCCAATCACTTCCACTTATATAATTCTGAGTCTGATTACTTCATTATCAGCTAGATCATTTGAGAACTTCTTTCAAAGAGATCCATACTACTGTGTTAATTGAAAGATCTACTAATCTAGCTGCCTAACCCAATAACCTGGGCAGTACAGATTTTCCTTTCACTTTCTTTTCACTGAATGGATGCTTAGACCCATCTCCTTCCCATTGCTGTAGATTTCAGTAAAGAGGTTTTGATGTGTTACATATAATTAGTGCAATGCCATCTTCAAAGAAGAGTATTTAGACAAAAGGATCTGTTCTTTAATCAGGATTCCCTTTGTTTGAACTTTATGTAAGATTTGAAGAAACTATAAACTCTCATATAAATTTATATGAGAGTTTATAGTTTCTTCAAGTCTTACTATTTAAGCTTCTATATTGCTTTCCACCTTAACAACATAGTGGAAGAATATTATACCCAAGATCACCCATGCTTGTCTAGTTTTTGATTGAAATGCTCCTTATCCATTTTGCAATTAGAGATGTTTGGATTACAGCAACCAAAAGATGTATATATACTGGTTATTAGAGCTGTGTCTACAGGAGAACAAATAAATATTTGGCCAGGAAGTAGTTGTGGGTTGGAGTGATTGGAGGTAAAAGTCAGTTCTAGAATTCCTTTGACTTACATTTCCACCTTTGTGAAGAAATGAACAAGAGAAGCTTAGTGTGTGTTGAGTTGGTTATCAAGAGACAGGCTAAAATCCAAGTTCTTGCTCTGGCATGTTAGTTTACCTACCGAGGACCTGGGGAGCCCAAGAAGATGTTGATCTCCAAAATTCTTTCCAGCTCTCATATCTCATAATTTTTTTTTTAAAGCAATTGGGGTTAAGTAACTTGCTCAAGGTTACATGGCTAGTCATTATTTATGTGTGGGTGCTCATTTTCTGAGGCCGGATTTGATCTTGGGTCATCCCAACTCCGAGGCCGGTGCTCTTAC
>WOXC01000446.1:0-144256 GCA_011680675.1 Gymnobelideus leadbeateri | reverse complement strand
AAAACAGAAGCAGATAGCAGAATTGATTAGAAACCTGAATTCAACAATGTGCTGTTGGCCACTGAAAGCCAGTGAACTAATAAATAGAAGGGAGAAAACAATAAAATAAAAAAATCATTTGTTAATTTGATTTTTTTAAATAAAGAAAAAAACTAGATTACTAATATCAAAAACGAAAAGTGTGAATGTATCACTAATGAAGAAGTAATTAAATCAATTAAGTTATTAAGCCCAATGTGACAATAAAAGTGACAATCTAAGTGAAATGGATTAATATTTGCAAAAATATAAACTGCCTAGATTAATAGAAGATGAAATAGAATATTTAACCCTATCTTAGAAAAAGAAAATAAACAAGCCATCAATGAGCTTCCTAAGAAAAAATCTCCAGGACCAGTTGGATTTCTAAGTGAATTTTACTAGAAGGGATTTAGGCTAGGAATGCAGGGCTGGCTTAATATTAGAAAAACTATAAGAATAATTGACCATATAAATAACTAAAACAACAAAAATCATATGATTATATTAACATACAGAAAAAGCCTTTGCCAAAATACTACCCAAGCTTATTAAAAACACTAGAAAGCACAGGAATAAATGGAGATTTTCATAAAATGATAAGTAGTATCTATCTAAAACCAAGAGCAAGAATTATTTGTAACAGGGATAAACGTGAAACTTTCCCAATAAGATCAGGGTTGAAACAAAGAAGTCTATTACCACCACTATAATTCAATATTGTACTATTAATGCTAGCTATAGCAATAAGACAAGAAAAATAAATTGAAGGAATAAAAATAAGCAATAAGGAAACAGAGCTATCACTCTTTGCATAGGATATGATGATATACTTAGAGAGGCCTAGAGAATCAACTTAAAACAAGTTGGAACAATTAACAATTTCAGCAAAGTTTCAGGGTATAAAATAAACTCACATAAATCATCAGCATTTCTATATACTACTAACAAAAGCCAGAAGGAAGAAATAGAAAGAGAAATTCAGGGGTGACTAGGTGGCGAAGTGAGTAGAGCGTCGGCCCTGGAGTCAGAAGGACTTGAGTTCGGATCCGGCCTCAGACACTTAACGCACACATAAACAAAAGCCTAGCCGTGTGACCTTGGGCAAGTTACTTAACCCCAATTGACCTCCAAAAAAAAAAAAAAACGAAAGAGAAATTCATTTAAAATAACTGTAGACAATATACTTGGGAGTCTACCTGCCAAGACAAACCCAAAGATTACATGAACACAATTACAAAACACTTTTCACACAAAGACAGATCTGAATAATTGGAAAAATAGTAATTGCTCACAGATAGGCTGAGCCAATATAATAAAAATGACAATTCTACCTAATTTAATTTCCTTATTCAGTGCCATACCAACCTGTTTGGGCCCTGATTGGCTCAGAATAAATATAAATAACAATAGTTTCTGTTTTGGTCGGAAACCCTGAGGGTCTTCCCCTCCCAGATCTAATTTTTTTTAAGAGGCCATTCTTTGACTTATTTTTTTTATTATTATTAAGCCTTAATCCCTGAATGGGCACTGCCTCAGTCAAACTGAGACTGTTAAAGACCTTATCTTGAGAAGGTCAAAGTCTCCTCCTGCATCCTGGGCCATCTCCAGCCATCCTGATCTATATCTGGCCACTGGACCCAGATGGCTCCAGAGGAGAAAGAGAGACTAGTGATTTTGCATAGCCTTCTCTCAATTAAATCCAATTCATTTGTATGTCATGGCATCACCTCCCTCATGTCATGGTCCTCTTCAAGAATTTGGGACAAACAACAGCATCAACAGCACCCAACTACTAAAGAATTATTTTATAAAGCTAGAAAAAATAATCACAAAGTTCATCTGGAAAAACAAAAGGACAAAAATATTAAAGGATCAACCAAAAAAAATGTAAAGAAAGGAAGATTAGCTGTATAAGATTTCAAACAATATTATAAAGCTACAATCATCAAAACAATCTGATACTAGCTAAGAAATAGAGTGATACATCAATGGAATAGATTAGGTATACAACACACAGTAGTAAATGACCACAGTAATATAGTGTTTGATAAACCCAATGATCCAAGCTGTGAAAATAAGAACTCACTATTTGACAAAAATTGCTGGGAAAACTGAAAAGTAGTTTAGCAGAAACTAGGCATAAACCATCATTGTACTTCATATGCCAGGATAAGTTCAAAATGAATAAATTATTTAGACATAAAGGATTATATAGCAAATAAATTAAGAGAGTATGGGGAAATGTACCTGTCAGGTTTATGGATAGGGAAGAGTTTATGACTAAGCAAGAGACTAAGGGGATTATGGGGAGTAAAATAGATATTTTTAATTATATGAAATTTAAGATTTTGCACAAATAAAACTAATGCAACCAATATTAACAAGGAAAACAGGAAACTAAAGGGAAATTTAAAAGTAAGTTTCTCTAGTAAAGCCTTTATTTCTCAAATATATAGGAAACTGAGTCAAATTTATAAAAAAATAAGAACCATTCCCCAAATGATAAATGGTCAAAAGATATAACTAGGCAGTTTTCAGAAGAAGAAATTAAAGCTATCAATACATCAAAAAAATGTTCTAAATCACTACAGATTAGAGAAATGCAAATTAAAACAACTCTGGTTATTTATCAGATTAACTAATATGACAGAAAAGGAAAATGAAAAATCCTTGAGAAAATGTGGAAAAACTGGGACACTAATGCATTTTTGATAGAGTTGTGAACTAGTCTACCCATTCTGGAGAACAATTTGAAGCTATGCCCAAGGGCTATAAAACTGTGCTTACCTTTGACCAAGAAATATCACTACTAGATCTGTATTCCAAAGAGATCAAAGATAGGGGAAAAAGACCTATTTGCACAAAGATATTTATAGCAACTTTTTTGTGTGGTGGCAAAGAATTGGAAATCAAGAGGATGCTCATCAACTGAGAAATGGCTGAACAAGCTGTAGTATATGATTGTGATAGAATACTATTGTGTTATAACAAATGATAATAAGGATGGTTTCAGAAAAACCTGGGAAGACTTATATGAACTCATATATGAAGTGAGTAGATCCATTTTATCCTATATTGCAAAGATGGTCAACTGTGAGCAACTTAACTATTCTAATCAAAACAATTGATTTTATTTTATATATTTTATATTATATATTATTATTATTATCATATATTTTATAGAAAATATTCTAATCCAAGACAATTCCAAAGGACCCAAGATGAAAAATGCTATCACACCTCCAGGGAAAGAAGTGAACTCTGAATGCATACTTTTTTCCTTTATTTTTTTTTTGTTTCATCTGTTTTCTTTTGCAATATAACTGATATGAAAATATGTTTTGCATAATGTCAAATGCATTTGTTATCGTTGACTCTTTGTGACCCCATTTGGAATTTTCTTGGCAAAGATACTGGAGTAAAGGGCGGCTAGGTGGCGCAGTGAGTAAGAGCGCCGGCCTCGGCGTTGGGATGACCCAAGATCAGATCCGGCCTCAGAAAATGAGCACCCACGCAAAAATAATGACGAGCCGTGTAACCTTGAGCAAGTTACTTAACCCCAATTGCTTTAAAAAAAAAAAAAAGATACTGGAGTAGTTTGCCATTTCTTTCACAGTTCCTTTTACAGATGAGAAAACTGAGACAAACAGGGTTAAGTGACTTGCCCAGGGTCACACAACTAGTACATGTCTGAGGCCAGATTTGAATTCAGGAAGATGAGTCTTCCTAACTCCAGGATAGGCACTCTATCCACTGCACCACCTAGCCGCCGTTAATATCACATGCACAAAAACATATAAAATTGTTTGCCTTCTCAAAAAGAAGGAGAGGGATGGGAGAGAAATTGAAATTCAAAATATTTTTTAAATGAACATTAAAAAATTTTATATATGATTGGGAAATATTTAATGAAATAAATAAAAATTTATTTAAATGAAAAGAAAAGAATCAGGAAATTGAACTAAGAACCAGTCTGAGAAAAGTAAGTGAATCTGATTACATCAATTGCCCAATTGACATTAGATAACATAAATTTGTGGTGGACCCAGTCAGCATGGGGGAAAGAGAAGGGAAGAAGAATTTGTTAAATACCTACTATGTGCCAGGCAGTGCTGAGTGCTATACAAATATTATCTCCTTTGAGAGAGGAGATAACAACAATCTGTGAGGTAGATGCTATACTTTGAAAGAATCTGAGGTAGACAGAGGATCAGTGACTTGCCCATAGTCACACAGCCAGGAAGTGTTTGAGGACATATTTGAACTCAGATCTTCCTGATTCCAGGCTCAGTGCTCCATTCACTGTGCCTTCTAACATGGTTGTGTAATGCCATTCTCCAGCGAAATTTAACAACATTCAAGCAAGAGCAGAGAACAGTAATGGTGAGAGAAATTCAGGGTTAGAGTATGGAAAGGAATAAACAGTGTTAGGACTAAGGAGTAAAGGGTTTATGAGTTCAGGTCAGTGTTTATTAGAAATGGTTAACTAAAGGACCAAGATTTTGAGGAAGAAAGTAAAATCAGAGCTTGAGAAAGCAGGGTGGGGTAGAGATATTAGACACTTTGTAGAGGACAGAATATGAGTTTAAGAGAGGTAAAGTACAGGAAGAGCTAGAAGGATGGGAGATTATGATAAGATAAAGGAATTTCAGAATAATAGACTGGGAAGGTAGACCACTTGTGATCTGACCATTCCTGTGTTGTGACTGAGGTAGAATGAATATACAAATCATGGGAGCTGAGGAGGTTGATAAACTGGGAAGTCAGAAACAATAACTAAAGGAATAATAGTCCCCAATTCCTTAGAATCCTGCTTTTAAGCAGGGGATGGAATAGAAGGGAAGACTGACTGATGGCATCTAAGTTTTCTTCTGGCTCAAAATTTATGATCCTATGAATTTATGACTATGAGTCTGTTATTGAACTCCATGAGAAAAAAGAGAGAATGACCTGAGGGTTGATAGATAACAGTCACTAGGATATCAATCAGGTGATATACCTGGAAAGAAACTCAAAGAAAAAAATGTTGATGAGTGAAGAAAGAAGGGAAAGTTCTGGAAGGGGTTCTGAGGAGAAAGAAACATGTTGACTGTTCCCTCTCGTCCCTAATACATGTTGTAGTTTAGACAAGATGTCTTCTTCGTTCATTTGTTTTTTTCTTTTTTTTCTTTTTGTTTTGTAACTTGGGCTTTTTTTAATTGTAAAGCTAATTTCTTTAAATGTTCTGGGTTTCATTGAGGAGGCCCCAGTGTCTGATGCAATCAACACAATGTCATCCTCAAACAAAAGCATCTGGAAGAACTCACCAGTCTGCAAAAAATCCCTTTCAACTCCAATTCCATTGGCTTTCCTCCATGACAGTGATGAACTCTGCTGGAAAACATACGTCTCCCAGGTTTTATGTCTCACCTGATATTAATGATCAGCAACTCATCTTGTCTCTGTTATTATTTCTTTCATAGAATCTTGAATAATTTTGATGGATGCAGGAGCAATACCTAGATGGAAAAAAGAACCTTTATTGCAGCATTTTGATTTACTGGACCAAAGGCTTTTTTTATAATCAACAAATAATAAGAACATTGGGATTTTGTATTCTCAGTATCTTTCAGTCAAGTATGTGATGATGAAAATATTCCTGCAAAAGCCTCCATATAATAAATTAGTAAGCAAGAGCCTACTAATCACATCATCAAGGACATCCTCAATATACATGTAGATTATTCTTATAAAAATTATATATATATATATATATATATATATGGGAAAGTGAGCATGTAGGTCAATTAAGTGCTACTCTCATGGTCACTTTTTAAGAATAATAATGTGTTAATTAATAAAATTAATAAATTTCCATGCCTTTGGTGTCTTTCCCTTATCCAGGTATGTTGTGAATCAGTCTCTCAAGACCTTGACAATTGTGTAAACTTTAGCACAGATCCCCTCTGTATATCCTTGACCTATTCTAGCCACTTTCCTCTGTTTTTTTCTCATTATTGCCATTTCTACCTCCCCAAGAAATAAATGACCAGGGTTGGAATGCTAGAGTCTGAGTATAATCAATGGCTCCCCTGATGTTGATGGTGAAAAGAAGTTTATTATAAAAATCCTTGAAAATATTTTCCATGTTTCTTCTCCTTGTGGTCCTCCTTCCATTTTCATTCTTAAATGCCCTGAAGGATGACTTTATTTCATTGGGTCTCTTTCTTAAAGTATCTTTTTATCCCACACTGTTTCTCTCTGTTTTATGAAGTAATGATACTCACAATCTTCCATTAGTCTTTTCTACAAGATTTTACAAGATACCACATTCTAAACCACTGCTGATGAAACTTAACAGGAATTCTGAGTAATCACAGAACCATACATTCCAAACTAGAAGGGATCTTAGAGATCCAATTTTGTCATTTTACAGATGAGGTAACAGAAGATGGGAAGAAGTTATGTGACTTGCCCAAGATCACTCAGGTATTAAGTACTCAGATACCAAATCCAGTATTCTCCCCATTGCATACAATTTGGGTCAAAATAATCAAATTCACAAATAATAAAAGGAAAAGGCGCAATTGGGCAGTAGTCTGAAAAAGATCTGGGAATTCAATATTTAATTAAATATGTTCTATGACAGTCCCAAAAGCTAGTGTGATCTTGGAGTGCTACTTGGCCCTAAAGGACAGAGCTAGGTACAGTGGAGAGAAGTTGGAAAAAGGTGAATACATGTTTGATCTAAGGAAAAACCTCCTAATAATCAGAGCTATTTGAAGGAGAGGTAGTAGATTCCTCTTCACTGGGGGTCTTCAAGTCAAAGCCAGAGGACCACTTGTGTAAGTTATAAGGGCTCCTTTGTCAGGTATAAGTCAGGTCAATGAGTAAAGTCAATAAGCATCTACCATGCCCAAGGCACTGTACCAAGTGCTAAGGATACAAAGAAATGGCAAAAACCAAACCAAACTAAGAAGCAATCCCTACTGTCAAAAAGCTCATTTTCCATTGAGCTAATATAGGAGTGTATATACTGTTGTTGCTTGTCAAGTCTGACTCTTCATGAACCCATTTGGGGTTTTCTTGGCAAAGATACTGGATCAGTTTGCTATTTCCTTCTCCAGCTCATTTCACAGATGAGGAAACTGAGGCAAATATGATTAAGTGACTTGCCTAGCTAGAAAGTGTCTGAGACCAGATTTGAACTCATGAAGATGATGCTTCCTATTCCCAAGCCCAGTGCTCTATCCATTAGGCCACCCAGTTGCCCCAGGATATGTCTTCTCTCTGTTAATTATCACTAAATTGTCCTATATATCTCAGATATAGGTGTGCATGTGCCTACACATGATATGATAGAGAGCACATATGTATATACATCATATGAATATATTGTGTGCATGTATGTGTATATACACTCATATGATGTTTTAGGGATAATGAATAGAGAGAAGGCATTAGCATTAATGAGAATTCAGCAAAACTTCTAGATGTAAGATTTTACCTGGGACTTGAAGGAAGCCAGGAGGCAGAGATAAGGAGAGTTCTAGGCCTAGGAGACAGCCAGTGAAACCGCTTAGAGTGTCTTACATAACAAAAAGTAAGGCCAGTGTCACTTGATGGAAAAGGGGGTGAGTAATGGGTAAGAAGGCTAGAAAGGTGGGGGGGGGTGCAAGTTATGAAGGGCTTTGAATGACAAACAGAGGGTTTTATATTTGATCCTGAAGGTGATAGGGAGCCAGTGGAATTGATTGAATAAGGGGTTGATGTGGTCAGACCAATGCTTTAGGAAGATTAATTTGACAGCTTAGTGGAAGATGGATAGAATTGGGGAGATACTTGAGCCAGGAAAACCAACCAGCAGCCTATTGCAGTAGTCTAGTCATGAGATGACAAGAGCCTGCCCCGGAGTAGCTGTAATATCAGAAGAGAGGAAGGGGTACACACTCAATGACTTCCGAGGACCCCTGCAACATTAAGGGATCCTGTGACTCCATGAGCTTCTCATCTAGAAAGGGGGTCAGGGCTCACACACTTGGTGTGATATCTAATTATAAGGCACGTTACATGATCAGCAATTCTGTGGTACAGTAGAAAGAGCCCTTGTTTTGCAGTCGGAACACCCGTGTTTGCAGCATGCCACTTACTTGAGCTGTGGGACCTTATGCAAATTACTTGACCTCCCTGTACCTCAGTTTCCTCATCTGTAAAATGAGGAAATTGGAACAATGACCTCTTAAGTCCTTCCAGTTCTAAATTTCTGTTCCTATGATTTTGTGATTCTTGCCTTACTTCAATGACACTGAACAAGACACTACCCTTCTCTGGGCTTCAGTTTCCTCATCTCAAAATAAGGTGGCCTTGCTACTTGATCTCTGAGATCTTTTCCAGGTCTAAATCCTGGCACAAAGAGCACAAGCTATAGGATTCAAAGGAGCAGGAGAGAATTCAGGGCTAAGCAGTTCAGGGAAGGCTCCACGGAGAAGTTGGGATTTAACCTGAGCCTTGAAGGGTTAGTAAGATTTAATATTCCAGGCAATTAGAATTGCCTGGGAAAAAGTATTCAACAAGCAATAAATATTTATTAAGTGACTACTTTGTAGAAGGTATTATATTGAGTCCTGGGAATAAAAAGACAACAGATAAAACGCCTCAACCCTCAAGGTGCTTACATTATGCTGAAGATATGGGGGCAGGAAAGCACAAGATGCATTCAAAGCACGGAGGAGAGCAGTAACATGCCAAAATGAGTGGGTGAAAGGGAGGTTAGGACCAGACTATGGCAGGCCTTGAATGCCAGGCTAGGGAGCTTGGACTTTATGGAAATACATCAAAGAATTGAGGTAGGGTTTTTTGTTCATTAATTTATTTTAAACTTAAATACAAAAACTCAAACAATAAAAAAAGAAAAAACATTATAAACTTGAATATTAAAATTTAAATACAAAATAAGAGGAAAAAAGCATTGTTATATGCACATCAGAATGTAAGTGAAGATTCAAAATGTACAGCAATACATTTCCATTTCAAGAAAGCCTACATAATAAATACTACACACTGTGTTCAGAGCTGTCCATCTATTCTTTGCTTCCTTGTAAGTTTTCCTTTGTTCTATGCTGTGCACTTTTTACTTTGTTCCTTTTTTCCCCATCCTCCATCCCAAAGAAGTTACAATTAAACACAGATATATACACATACATACACACATATACACACTCACAAAGATATATACATGCACATATACATACATACATTTACACATACATATATTTAGATATCTACAATCATACTCATATATAGACGTATACATTCGTATACATCCATGCAAGATCATATTAATTTGTCCTCTGTTTCTCTGAGGGTGGATAACATCTTCCTTCATAAGTCTGAGTCTTTCCATATTTTTCTAAGTCTACCAACTCATCATTTCCTATACCACAGCAATATTCCATCCTTATACCATCTAGTTATTTTAAATAGCCTAAAATAATATTGATTAACATGGCTGACATATAGTATACTTTCCCTATTTCTCTCTTATGATTAAATCTATTTTAGCTTTAACTTTATATGAGATCATGATTACTACCTGCTTTTTCCCTAATAAATTCTGCTCCTGATCTTTATTTTATGTTTGTGTGTATCATTTCCATTTGTTTGTTTAAATTAGGAACTTGACGTGATGAAATCGATATTTCAGAAAGATTATCCCAACAGCGGGGAACAAAAAGGACACACCCCATTTTATCTTTCTAACAACTCAGATTTAAGCAGAATTAATTTCATGGTCTCCATTTTACATATGGTAAAACAGAGACCTCAGGAGTGAAATTACTGGTGCCAGGTCACATTGAATTGGGGGGAATCTACAGCCCAGTCCATCTCAGGGTTCTGCCCAGGAGGGAAATGCCATTTTCTATTCAGCTATTCACAGAACTGCCTTCCCTCATTCTATCTTCCCATCCTTAAGTGTACCAGATGGAGGGATTTTTGCTGCTGTTTGCTCAAGGAGGTATTTTCTCCCATCAAATGGTGAAAAAAACAAAATGGAATCATCAAGGTCTTTCTAACACAGTTTATCTTTAAAATGCCATTTGTCCCTTTCTTTCCATAGAAGGCAAGGTCTCCCCTTTTCTTCCTTATTGCTCTGGACACTTTCATAACAAGATCTGCGTCCCTTCATCAATCCTTTTGCTCTACAATCTTTGCCTTACATCCCTCACACTCGGTACAGCCACTGGGTGGAAGCTGAGCACCAGGGCCCTTTGTTGTTGACCATGCAGGAGAGAACCAGGACCCAGGAAGGAGAAGGCAAGAGCTGCCACCTGCCTTCTCAAATGTGCGATTTTCACATGGAGGCGGTCCCTCTATCCTTAGGACAATGCTGTGGAGTAAGTAGTTTAAATATTATTATTCCAGTTTTACAGCAGAAGAAATGAAGGTTCAGGAAAGCAAACTTGATTATGTCACCCCACCTATCTGATAAACTCCAGTGGCTCTCTTATTTATTGACTCCAGGAGCAAATTTGCCATTTAAAGCTTTTCACAACCCGGTCCCTTGCTACCTTTCCACTCTTATATTTTATTCTCCGCCAATCCAGCAACACCTGCCTTCTGGCTGTTTCTCATCGGAGACACTCCATCTCCTGGTCCCTTGTCTTTTCACTAACTGTCTCCCATGCCTGGAATGCTGTCTCTCCTCACCTCTGCATCTACCTTCTCTGGTTTTCTTCAAGACTCATCTGAAATTCCACCAATGCAGAAAGATTTGCCTAGTTTCCCCCACACCATCACCTCCTGCTCTACCCCTGTCCCAGTGATTCTTCTCTTAGACTACCATTCATCTACTCTGTATATATTTTTGTATGTATATAGTTGTTTACCTGCTGTCTCCCCCATTAGAATGTGAGCTCCTTAAGGACAGGGTCCGTGGTTTTTGCTTTTCTTTGTATCCCTAGTGCTTATCCCAGGGCCTGGCACATAGTAAGCCCTTTGTTGTTATTGTTGAGTCATTTAAGGCATGTCTGACTCTCTATGACCCCATTTTAGGTTTCCTTGGCAAAGCTATTGGAGTAGTTTGTCATTTCCTTCTCCAGCAGGAGCTGAGGCAAACAGGGTTAAGGGACTTGTCCAGGGTCACAAAGCTAGTAAGTGTCTGAAGCCCCATTTGGTCCTCCTGACTCCAGAGCTGGCATTCTATCCACTGCACCACCTAGCTGCCCTCTAGTAAGCCCTTAATAAATGCTTATTAACTGACTGCTAGTTAGTGGCAGAACCTAGACATTCTTTCCATTATGTCAGAATAGAGAATTTAGGGAAGGACCTAGGTCTGTCCTGGGTTTAGTGGTAGAAAAACTATGGTTCCCTCTGAAACAATATGGTGGCTTTATATGGCAACCATCCAGATTATTCAGACCTCTCTCAAAAAATCATCACATTTGGGCCTAAACTGTTCAGATCACTCGGACCAAGGAAGGAGTTGCTTGAAGCTAACATATTACCAGTAAGTCGAGGGAAGTGGAGTTATGAATATTGCTTTCCATGACCTCATATTCCAATTTGTATACATTGGCAACTTACTATTCAAAGAATCCCCACTCTAATAGGGATGTCAAATATAGTCAGCACATCCATGTTACCTCTACCATTTGTGCTTACAGAGACTTCTATGAGGCAGGAAACCTGATTCTTGAGGCTGATCACCTCAATTAGAAGTTTGGTGTGGAATCACGGACACAACATATGTGTGATGACCAACTATGACAGACTGGACTCTTCTCAGCAATGCAGTGATATAAGTCAATCCCAAAAGACTCATGATGGAGAGAGATGTCTACATCCAGAGAAAGAACTAGAAAGAACTGAGTCTAAATCCTGATTGAAGCAAACTACTTGATCTTTTTCCTTTTCATTGTTTGGTTTTACTTCCTCTTCACCACTTTTTCATTCCATCTGGTACAATCTGCCTTTGTAACCTGACTAATGTCTAATGTGAAAGTATTTGCAGATCCTATACTGGATTGTATGCTGTCATGGGGGGAGGGGGAGGGGAAGGAGGGAATGAAAATTTGAAACTCAAGGAATTGTAAAATTGAATCTTGTAAACTAAAAGTAAACAAACAAATTAATAAAGACCAAAAAAAAAAGTTTGGTGTGGAGACAGAAGAATGTCAAGGACATCTTTCCTGGATCTGATATTCCTTGGACTTTTGGTTGAACGACCTTGGTCACTGTCTATGACCCTCCCTATAGAGTCACTCCCTACAGCATAGGTATGTAAGATGTTTCACATATTCTAAAACATTCCATAAGTACTAATTGTAATTATTTCTTTATTTTTATTGTTATCCCCATCATCATCATCAATCATCATCATCTTCTTCATCATCATTATCACAGAGACAGCATGGTATCATATAGAAAGAGTGTTGAACCTGGACTCAAGAAAATTGGATTTGAATCCTCCTATGACATTTACAAGCTGTGTGACCTTATGTAGGTCACTTAATCTCCCCAAGAACTCTTCAGAGCAGAGCTGATGACGCTTATATGCCATTCTTCACAGAGATGTGGTGAGAAAAGTCCTTTGTAAACTATTTTTTAACTGAACCTGTACCTTAAGTGTGCAGGAAATTCCAAGAGAGCGATTTCCTCTACTTTTGAAAAGGATCAGTATCTTTTCTGCACCTTAGAAAGCTGCCCAGGGGACTTAGAGGTTAAGTGACTTGTGAGACAAAAAAATAAAAGTGAAACATAGGCTTGGAGCTACTGGGGCATGACCATTTATAAACAGAAGATACGGATTACCCATTGATTCCTTTTCATTACTTTGTCCTTTCAGGAAGAAGAAAGGAGCAAAAAGAAAACATTTCTGATGGCCTCACAGACCTCCACTGATTGTGGAGCCATGTGTGGGGGTCACTTCATTTTAATTATTAGCTACATTCCTATCACTATATGAGGCCGAATGCATGTAGCTTGGGTCTCTCAGAGTGCTGATGGAACATTAATAGGTTGCTTCTCTTCTGCCGGATAATACTAATGATGATATTAGCATCTTAACCTTCCCAGGGGGAATTCTCCATCCCTACATGCTAAGAAGATGAGCCATTTCCAGGCCTTATGATGCCCATCACTTTGAGCAGCTCCCACTGGACAATTTTCTCATAATCATACCTTACATTTGTATGGAGCCTTATGGCTTCCAAAGAGCTATCATGTTTATTACATTTGATTCTTGCAATAGAGCCATGAAGGAAGGGGGGTAGATATTATCTCCAATTTCTATAAAGACACAAATGATTGGAGAATTAGCATGAGGAGCTCTTGGTATAAGAAGCCCCACCTCTGATGGCAAATTATGTCTCACCTATGACCTGGTACAGGGGTTCTTAAAGTTCCTGTGTTATGGACCCCTTGGGCAGTCCAACAAAGCTTTATGAGCCCCTTCTCAGGATAATGTTTCTAAATACATAAGATAAATGTATAAAATTACAAAGGAAATCAATCAAATTTTTGTTAAAGTTTACAGATTCCAGGTTAAGAACCCTTAATAGTATATAAATCCAAAGGAGTTGTCTGAGACACAAAGATTAGGTGACCAGCCAAGGGTCACATAAATAGACATTATTAGAGGTGGGATTTTAATTCAGATTTTTCCTAACTCTAAAATCAGTACTCACCTTAGCCTCACTGCCTCTTTATATCCACTTTTTTTTCATTGTTCAGTTGTTTCAAGCATCTCCAACTCCTCCTGACTCCATTTGGGGTTTTCTTGGCAAAGATACTAGAGTGGTTTGCCATTTCCTTCTCCAGCTCATTTTATAATTGAGGAAACTGAAGCAAAAACAGGGTTAAGTGACTTACCCAGAGTCACACAGCTAATAAATGTCTGAGGCCAGATTTAAACACAGGAAGATGAGGCTTCCTGACTCCAGGCCCAGTACTCTATCCACTATGCCACCCTATACCCACTTCTCAGATGAGAAAAATAAGGCTTAAAGAGGTCAAGTCACATAGTTAGTAAGAAGTAAAACTGGGATTCAAACTCAGATCTCCTGACTCCAGGTCCAGGGCTTTTCCATTTTGACATATAGTCTCTTATACTAAGGAGCACAGTAGATAGGGTGCCTGGACTGGAATCAAAGGAACTGATCTTCTTGAGTTAAAATATGGTCTCTGATACTTACTATCTGTGTGACCCTAGCCAAGTCACTTAACCCTATTTACCTCAGTTTCTTCATCTACAAAATGAACTGAAAAAGGAAATGGCAAACCACTCTAATATCTCTGCCAAGAAAACCCCAAATAGGGACACAAAGAGTTGGATAGGACTGTAATGTCTCAGGCACTACATCAAGGCCCCAGCTCAACGCTCTTATATTAAAATGCTGATTTCCTGCAGATGTGGCTATAGTTTTCAAATATTCTATATGGTTCTCAGAATACTTTAGATAATAAATATTTTAGTTCAGTAGTATTTAGAATCTAGAATAATTTCATGTGATATTAAATGCAAGGTGTAAAGAGGTAAGCTGATTTGAGTTGGGGCAGGAGGAATTTGGAGGGTGGGGATAGGACATTTTGAAGAGGAAGCAAATGCCAGAAAACAGAAAGAATTTCTGGAAAGTTAAGAATTTCCAAGTCGGGGAGGCTAGGTGGCGCAGTGAGTAGAGCGCTGGCCCTGGAGTCAGAAGGACCTGAGTTCGGATCCAGCCTCAGACACTTAACCCACACAAACAAAAACCTAGCTGTGTGACCTTGGGCAAGTTACTTAACCCCAATTGCCCTAAAAGGGGCGGCTAGGTGGTGCTGTGAGTAAGAGCCCCAGCCCTGGAGTTGGGATGACCTGAGATCAAATCCGGCCTCAGAAAATGAGCACCCACACATAAATAATGACTAGCCATGTAACCTTGAGCAAGTTACTTAACCCCAATTGCTTAAAAAAAAAAAATTTCCAAGTAGAACTGAACTGAACTGGACTATGGTGTGTTATATTTAAGATGACCAGATATTCTCATTTTTATTAAGATATTCCCAGGTATTTCTTTCCACCAGTACTGTGTGGGCAGAAATCTCTGGAAGAGATACCCACAAAAGACTTGGCTATGCCATGGAGGAGGTAGTTAAATTGTAAAGAATTTAACAGTGCTTTGTGAGTAATTACCAGCTAAACTGATTCATTATCAGCTCTATATGCTTTGTAAACTGACTTATCATAAAAGAATATAGGGTCCCTGGCAGTTAGTATATGGATTAGAGCACCAGGAATCCTGCCCATGGCAACAAGGTATTGTCTGACCCCCCAAAGTTACATTAGGGATACATTAAAAGCAATGGGAACCTCTTGAGTTATGAATGCTAGGGACCCCTCCCCCAGTGATCCTAGAGCTTTGAAAGAAGGAAAGAAATGAGCTATTTTTTTTTCTACCTCTGCCCCTCAACCTACCCCATCTCCTAATCCCACAATGACTAGTCAGGAAATGGTCACTATAGCTGTACCCAGAGAGCTACAAAAGGTAGGGCCAGAGCCTGTTTCAACATAGGAGGGAGCCCAGAGTGGTGAAATGCTCAAAGGAAGAGGGCTTCAGAGACTTAGAGGACAATATTCAAAAAATATGCAAGCCCCACCCCCTCCCAACGTTCCTTCAGTGACAAGGAAAGAATATTGTCCTGCTGATTTTAAGGAAGCACATCCCCTTACTTAGAATTGTGTTCATATTTTTTCCCCTTAGAGGATTAATCAGGAAGGAAAAATAATCTTCTTACATTATTATTAAAAGCATCAGCTAATCCTGCTGTGAAGAACTGTAATTTACTTCTAGGGGGAGGGGGTGCAGCATGACGGCCAGAGGGAGAATTTTGCTTTAGGGAAACATAGCATAGGCTCACAAACACTCTAGGTTTGGCCAAGCTCCTTACCTCCAGTCCTACATTTTCCTGTTCTGTTGCTATTGCTATAGAAATGTAATCATTGTGTTGGAAACTCAGAACTGCCCAATGGCCACCCACTCCCACCCTTCTGGTGTCCAGCATGCCACCTTCTTTTATCATGCCAAGAAAGGCAACTCCAAACCTGCCAACCCACCTCGTCATCAACAATTATTTTAGGTGGACTCCATCAAGGGCCACAACACTCAGGAAGAACAGCAAAGATTAGCCGCAGTCCTTGTCTCCATGGAGCTCCTAGTCTATTATTATTAATAATAATAGCTTTTAATTTTTATTATTAATAATACATGGCATTAATAATGCTGTTAGCAAGTTTGTCTAACAGAGGAGGTTGATGACATGGCCATTCCCTTATGGTCTATGTTATCACCGTAAACATGTGTAAGTCACTGGACTACTATACATGAAATGATATTCTAAGATGAGATGAAATTCTAGAATCTCTCTGAATAGGGGTGAGGAGCCACCTTGAAAATGTGGAAAATTAAAGGAGCCATGAAGTACCAAGACCCTAAAATCCAGTGGGTGAGAACTGTGGAGAAAGAAGAAAAATGAATTCTCAATTTTCTCTGGCCCTGGCTCCATTCCCACTATGGAGTAGAAAAGGACAGAGGCATGGAACTCACGCTCTGTCTAGGGAAGTTACCTTAGGATGGTCCTACCACCATGATGCAAGTCGTCACAGCAGCATGATGTAGTGAAAATGGAAATGGACTTGGAGACAAGGCGATTTGGCCAGAGATTTATCAGCCGTGTGACCCAGAGCAAGACATTTAACCTAAGTTTCAGTTGCTTGTGGGTGAAATGGGTATGATAAGAGTCTCCACCTCACAGGGTTGTTGTGAAGATCTAGTGAGAAAGTATGTCAAGGGCTTTGAAATCTTAATAATACTATTCAAAAATGAGCTATTATTATTGATTAATTGTTCTCTTGATTGAATTGGCGTTCCCACCAGGTTGTTTAAAGATGCCTCGGTGGGAAGGCAGATAGTGTATTTTGGATTATATAGGTGGTGGCATGTTGTGAGTCTATGCCAAGAAAATCCTATGGACAGTATTGGCATGCAGTGGACCACAGGGTCACAGAGAGTTGGACACAACTAAATGACTGAACAACAATGTGGGGAATGCCAAAAAAAAAACCCACAAAGGTTGGGAGGGACAGTATAGTTCCCATGAGTGCAGTGGCTTGAATCTTTCTCCCCCTGTGTTATCATTTTGATGGGTGGGTATACTGATAAGTGTAGGCATCAATCTGGAATGCTGCTTCAGAGATACTGGACTTTAGACAAAACTAGAGTGATGATGAGAGTTGTGATCAGATTCAGCCCAGAACTACGTTTCTGAATCATACCAGCAGAGCTCACTCCATTTCCTTATCCCAGGGAAGAGGGACAAGGTAATGTTCACCAGGCTACATGGCAGTGGGAAGGACCAAGAAAGACCTGAGATTTAAAATAAAAAGCAACCCAGAGGGTGATTGGAGGTATTGGCAGGGATGGTCATAAGATGGCTGAACCTTAGTTATTTTATTTAACCCTTTCATTTTGTTGTTTCAGTCATTTTTAATCATGTCTGACTCTCCATGACCCCACTGGGATTTTCTTGACAAAGATACTGAAGTGGTTTGCCATTTCCATCTCTAGCTCAAAACAGAAGCAAACAAGAGTAAAGTACTTGCCCAGGGTCACACAGCTAGTAAATGTCTAAGGTCAGATTTGAACTCAGGTCTTCCTAATTTCAGACCCTGTGCTCTATCCACTGTACCAGCTAGCTTCCCTCCCTGACATTTTACAGATGAGGAAATTGAAGCCCAAAGATGTTGTGACTTGCCCAGAGGTAGTTAGTAGCAGAGTCAGGTTGCAAATTTAGTTCACTAGACTCTCAATTCAGTGTTCTTTCCATGATGACATGCTGGCTGAATCAGGAGGGAAGATAGTTGGGAAAGGAGTTAAATAGTCCATGAAGCTGTCTAAGTCACATATGGCTAAATGAGAGATATCTTACAGCAAAGTTTTCAGGTTCCATACCTCACTAATTCTGTATTTTTTTTAGGTTGGTTTTTTTTGTTATTTTCTTTCCCTTCATCACCAGCAAAGTCTTTTTTGAAAAAACACCTCTATCTCAAGACTAAAGGGGGAAAAAAGGAAATCCATAAAAATACCATGGGAATCTGGAGGGGTCATAGGACGCCTAGGGGCCAGCCACAAACTCATGACAAGAGTAGAGAGACAGGAGGAGCTGCCACCCCCAACGATGAGAGCTACGGCACAAGACAAGCAACCAAAAAGATCCAGACCTGGGATCTGGGAGTGAGAATTGGGCCCTATTACCACGTGGAATCACTTCTTTAGACAGCTTAGTGGATAAAACACTGTGCCTGGAGTCAGGAAGATCTGACTTCAAATCTAGACACTTCCTAGCTGTGTGACCCTAAGTAAGTCACTTAATATCTCTTTGCCTCTGTTTCCTCAACTGTAGAATTAGGATAATAGTAGCAACAATCTCCCAGGGGTGTTTCAAGGATCAAATAATAGTAAGCATTTAATAAATTCTTTACAAGCATCCTTTTGAGATAGAAAGTAAGAGGGAATGGACCTAAGGTACTAAGATAGAAGAAAGAGGGCTGTGCTTAGAGTCAGAAGACCTGAATTCAAGTCAATCTCTCTGGGCCTCAGTTTCCTTTATCTGTCAAATGAGGATGTAAAATGAGATAGCCTCTAAAGTCCCTTCCATGTCTGATACTCCATGAACTTTTCCTTGACCTGCATTTGTACTGTGTACTTTACTTTCCATTCATGTTATTATTCAGCTACCAGTCTAGTCCTCTCCCAGTGCTTTTGTGTCCTTGCCCCTGTTCTCAGATAAGAACTGAGCTCCTCAAGGGTGGGGGCTGCCCCTGTCTGGTCTTCTTTGAATTACGTTAAGAATTGAGAAGTTTCTAATGAGGCTCTTAAGGGTTTTTTGCTCATGGGGATGCTAAACTAATTACAAAAGAAGGGACTGTGGTCAGATATCAAGAACAATTTGGGAATGCATTAGAATCTCAGGATCATTGAAATTTAGAACTGGAAGAGGCCTTGGAGACCAGCCATTCTAATGCTTTCATTTTATAGATGTGGATGCCCAGGCCCCAGAAGGTTAAGTGATTCACCCAAGGTCACATAGATACTCAGCTACCAAGGAGGGTTGTGACTTCTCTAAATGTCTGAGATGCTCTAAGTGCCTGGAAGTGGTAACCTTCAGTATTCAAAGAACCAATAATGATTGAACACCTGATCTTAAGGGCTGAAAGGAACCTCCAAGGGTTATTTAACCATAGCAAGGCTACAGGGTTTCATAGAATGAGTAAAGGACCTAGAGTTAGTAGGTCCTAAGCTCAAGTCTTATCTCTGATACCTACTAACAATGTGACCATGGGCATGTCATGTTATGTCTCTGAGACTCAGTTTCCTCACCTGCAAAACAGATATAATAATATTCAGACTACCTATCTCACAGAAGTTTTGTGAAGAATTTGTTGTCAAATCATTTCAGACTCTCTGTGACCACGTGTGGGGTTTTCTTGGTAAAGATACAGGAGTAGTTAGCCATTTCCTTCTCCAGTTCATTTTACAGATGAGCAAACTGAGACAAACAGGACTAAGTGTCTTGCCCAGGGTCACACAGCTAGTAAGTGTCTGAGTTCAGACTTGAATTCAGGTCTTCCTGACTCCAGGCCTGGGGCTCTATCCATTGTGCCACCTATAGGCTCCTTTGTGAGGGAAGCACCTTGTAAAAACCTTAGAGCCCTGATTGAGAGTCATCTTTTATTTTTATATAATATATAAATTAAATGTATAATCAATTTATATAATGTATAGATAACTAGATATAAATAATAGGCATAAATTATACATGACATATAAATATATTTTATTTATTTATATTATTTACCATCCTCCTGTCTCCTCCTGTCCAGCATATTCTTCAAGGCAAAGCTTCTCTCAGGAAAAACAGTCCTCAGCTCTGCTCCAAAGACATCAGATAAAAAAAAAAAGTCAGTGATAAAAACCAAGTGACTCTCCTGGGGATTTGGGAACAGGGTTTGGGCTTTAAAAAAATGATGTTCCCCTTTGAATCTTGTTTGTCCATCCCTGATCCAAGTGCTAAACTCCTCCAAGAGGGCAGGTGATCATTTGTCCAGTGGCCTATGGAATAACCTGAATCTTTGGTACTTTCAGGAAATGGGGAGATGGAGAAGGGAAAGTGATGTGTTGAGTCCTTAGAAACACTGCTTCGTGCTACACCTATTTGGTGATAGTTCTATCAGCTTTATGATGACAGCTGACATTTCTACAGCATTGTAAAGTTTATAAAGCACTTTATACATTATTTCATTGAGTTGTCTAAGTAAACTCCTCTGAGCTCTTCACCATCTGGCCCTTCCTACTTTTCCTGCCTTATACATTCCTCCTTTCCACATGTTCTATGGTCCATCCATACTGACCTACTTGATGATCCCCCATCTCCTGTCCCTACATCTTTGCACTGGCTGTTTCCCATGCCTGGAAAGATCTCCTTCCTCACCTCTGCTTCATGGAATCTTTGGCTTCCTTCAAGACCCAGATCAAACAGTATATTCTACAGGAAGTCTTTCCTGGTCTCTCATTTTCAGGGTGGTGGTGGTGGTAGTGGTTTAGTCATTTCAGCCATGTATGTGTCCAACTCTCTGCAACCCCATTTGGGGTTTTCTTGGCAAAGATACTGGAGTGGTTTGCCATTTCCTCCTCCAGCTCATTTTACAGATGAGGAAACTGAGGCAAACAGGGTTAAGTGACCTACTCAGGGTCACACAGCTAGTAAGTGTCTGAAGTCATATTTAAACTCGGGTCCTGCACTCTATCCACTGTGCCACCTACCTGTCATATCTTAGTTCCTTCCTTTCTAAGGTTACCTTGTATCTACTTTGTGTATAACTCGTATATACCCATATATGTACGTTACCACCTCCATATGAGGGTAAGCTCCTTGAGGGCAAGAACCATTTCCACTTTTCTTTATAACCCCAGGGTATGGCACATAGTAAGTGTGTATATAAATGCTTATTTGTTGACTGACTGATTGATACTCATTACTGTTATCATCTCCATTTTGCAGATGAGGAGCTCGCCTGAAAACACACAACAAGTGGGTGCCAGAAGCAGAATTCGAATGCGGTTCTCATTCATAGGATCACAGAGTTCTATAGCTGAAAGGGACCTCAAAGACAATCTATTACTCATTTTATAGATGAGGAAATTGAGACCCCAGGTAGGTAAAGTAAGTTAAATGTCTAAGAAGGCAGGAAAAGTAGGAAGGGACCAGATGGCAAAGATCATAGCGGAGTTTACTTAGGCAGCCAAATGAAATAATCTATTACCCATAGGTAATAAGAGTCAGAAACATGATTCGAACCCACATGTTCTGACTCTGGAGCCAAAGCTCTTTCCATTGTACCACACTACCTCCCTCTGCTTTTCCCTTTGTAGCCCAAGAAAGAAGTCCCACTCCCTCATTTCTCTCTCCCCTTTTCCTCCCTCCAAGTCCCCCCTGTGTAGCACCATGACAGGCAGGCTCCAGCTTTCCTCAAGCACATGGGGAAGATCTAAATGCCACGTAATTCAGTTAAAAGAAAAGGAAGCAAACCTCATCACAACAGTTGAAAACATGAAAACAACAAATAAACAGCTGCTTTGAGCGTGAGCCCAAGTGGCCAATTTGATCCTTACTAAAAGAAAAATGCAATCTTGTGTATGCAAGCTTGGTTGGCAGTGGGGAAGGGGGAGCAGGAAAGGGGGGTGTCTCTTGAAGGAGCTGCAGCTGTACGGAGCTCAGAGAGCAGCATTAAGCAGGCTTCTGTAACAATGTGATGGATTAGAGAAGCAAAATCCACAGAATACCAACTCATAACCCAAGTCTAGTGACTCACATTAGGAAGGCAGGGTATATACATATGCGTGTGTGCTTACGCGCGCGCACACACACACACACACACACACACACACACACACTCACACACATACCTGTTGAATTTCTCTACAAAATGGATGCACCCTGGATGAACCAATCAATCAATCAGCGAAATTCAGGTACAAGAAGAATCCCTTTGCCGATTCACAGAATCCCAGAATTGAAAGGGACCTCAGAAGTCATCTATTCCACTCTATCCTTAAACAGAAGTCCCCTTTCTCACATTGCTGACAAGCAATCATCCAACTTCCATGTGAAGACCTCTAATGATGGGGTCTATACAGACACACACACACACACACACACACACACACACACACACACACACACCCCTTCCAAACCAGCCCATTCCACTTTTGGACAGTTCTGATTATAGGGAACTTTTTCCTTCCCTTGGGTGGAAATCTCCCTCTCTGCAACTCTCACCTGTTACTCCTATTTTTACTCTCTGTGGCCAAACTGCACTGTTAACTCTATCCTACCTAATGATATTAACAATCAATAATTTTTGCATTTCATTCAATAAGCCTTTATTATAAATATACACAAACACACTTGGAAACATATGAAGTTTTATAATGCAGCCTTATAGGGAAGGAAGGAAGGAAGGTAGGACTTACTAAGTACCTATATGTACTAGGTGTAAATCAGCTAGGTGGTGCAGGGAATAGAGCAATGGGCATGAAATCAAAAAGATTCAACTTCATGAGTTCAAATCCAGCCCCAGATACTTACTAATTGTGTGACCCTGGGCAAGTCACTTAATCCTGTTTGCCTCAGTTCCTCATCTATAAAATGAGCTGGAGAAGGAAATATCATACCACTCCAGTATCTTCACCAAGAAAACCTTAAAATGGGGTCATGGAGAGCCAAACACAATGGACCAACAACAATGTACTTGGCCCTATGCTTAGCTCCTTTACAAATATTATCTCATCTGGTCCTCACAACAGCCCTGGGAGATAGGTGCTATTATGATCCCTTTTTTATTGTTGAGGACACTGAAGCAGAGAGAGTCCAACTCTCTCAAAGTTCAACTTGGATCTTCCCAACTTGAGGTCTAACACTGTATTCACTGTACCACCTACCCACCTACAAAATCACTAAGTGTCAGGCACTGTGTTAAGTGTAGTGATGCAAATACAAACAAATAAATAAAAAAGAAAATTCCTGTCCCTGAGAAGCTTATATTCTAGTAGAGGAAAGCAATATAGGTGCCACTAAAAAGCAGGTAAGCAGTTAAGTCATGGTGGCAAATGGCTAGCCTGGGCCCTTCCACAAAATGGCAGTTCTGAGAACTTGCCAAGAGCAGAAAGGGTCAAAGGGGGATGGGAAAAGACAGTTGAGTCATGACATTGAAGTCTGAATAAGAATCTTAGCTATCTGCATTATACCCACTTCTCTCTGCCCCAAAAGCTAAGGTCCTCGTCCAGACCTCGATGATTTAGACCTAGATTAGACCTAGATGACTTTCTTCTTTTGTCTCTCAATCTTTCCTCACTCCAAACTGTCCTCTTCAAAATCCTATCCTTCAGTTACTTCCAACCCTAGGATGGTCCTATCATTCTGTAGATTAAATATCAGCATTTAAGATAATGCTCCCTACTAGCCATGTGACCTTGGGCAAGTCACTTAACCCCAATTGCCCTGCCTTCCCTCCTCCAAAAAATTTTTTTAAAAAAATTTTAAAGATAATTCTCCCCCCATTTGCCCACTAATATTTGCTTCTACCTCTCAACCTAATCCCTCCATTATAGAAGTCTTCCTAAAGGGAATCTCCATTCATGGAGTCACTGGTACATGAATTCTTCCAGTCCATACCTGGGATCTATGGGCATGACTGGCAGAGGGAAAAGGCTGGGCAAAGCCTTAGAAGTCTGAGATGTTGTTCTGAAGCTCTGAATGTTCAGAAACTAGGAAAGTTACATGACTTGCCCAGGGTCACACAGCTAAGCGTCTGGAGCAGAATTTGAAGTTAGATCTTCTTGATTCCACTCTACTGCACAACCTGGCTACCTATGTGAGGCACAGGTTAAAGGTTTGGGGGAGGGGCAGAACTAGGA
This sequence comes from Gymnobelideus leadbeateri, assembly GCA_011680675.1. Lineage (NCBI taxonomy): Eukaryota > Metazoa > Chordata > Mammalia > Diprotodontia > Petauridae > Gymnobelideus > Gymnobelideus leadbeateri. Next base: position 120,248 of record WOXC01000446.1, on the reverse strand, counting down.
GCTGGACTTTGGTTGAAAGATGCAGAAAGGCAACTTTCAGCTCAAAATAGTGAAGAATTTCCTTATAATTATGTTTCTCCAAAAGTGTAATGGGCTTCCTTGGGAAGGACTGCGTTCCCAATGATTAGATGTCTTTAAAAAGAGGTTCTACGAACTTTGTCAGGGGTATTATGGGGGAGATATTCTTTTAGCTGAGGGTGAGACTAGCTGATCTTTTAAGTCCCTTCCAGTTCTGCGAAGGTTAGGAGACTCCAAAGAGACATTAGTAAGAGAGTAACACCCTAGCACCCTATCCAGTGTTGTTCAGTGCTTTTCAGTCACGTCTGACTCTTCATGACCCCATTTGGGGTTTTCTTGGAAAAAAAAAAAAAAGCAAAACACTAGAGTGATTTGCCATTTCCTTCTCCAGTACAAGCAGGGTTAAGTGACTTGCCCAGGGCCACATAGCTAGCAAGTATCTGAGGACAGATCTGAACTCAGGTATTCTTAACTCCAGGTCTGGCACCCTATTCACTGAGCTACCTAGCCCTGCTAGGATTTACATTTATTTATATTTATTATTTATATTATTATTATTATTTATATTATTATTATTATTTATATAATTTATCATTATCTCATTTTATTCTCACAGCAACCATGGAAGGTAGGTGCTATTATCACCAATTTATAGATGAAGAAACTGAGGCAAATAAAAGTTAAGTAACTTGCCCAGGATCATATAGCTAGAAAATGTCTGAGGCCAGATTTGAACTCAGATCTTCCTAACTTCAGGCCCAATCTTCCATCGACTGTGCCATCTAGCTACAAAGATACTGAACAAGGCTAGCAAGTTATTCCCCACCTATGGAACAGGATTAGAATACAGAATGAAGGAGAAATGTGGGAACAAATGGGAAGGAAGAGGGCTGGGACCTGGGAAGTAAGCAGAGGCTAATATATGAAGAATAATTAGCATGCAAAATAAATGTTGAGCCTAGTAGAGAGGCATGGGCAAGGAGGCTGGTTTAAGGACAAAAAGGTTCTCTCACTCACTCCACATATCTAATCAATTATTATCAGTTTTATCCCCTTTCCTCCAGGCATACAACCCTTTCTGTGTCTCCCTGGCACTTAGCACAGTGGCTGATACATAGCAGGTATTTAATAAATGCTCACTAACTTGACTCCAATACCACCCACACAGAGCCCAGTCACAATTACAAGAGTCTCCTAAATGCCTTCCTAGATTGTCTGTCCCCTTCCTGATCAGCCTCCACATGGCTGCCAGAGTGATATTCCTAAAGCACAGACTTGGCCATGTCACTCTCCTCCTCAAAAGATTCCAGCGGTTCCCCATTCCTTTTAGGATAAAATACAAAATCCTTTCCCTGGTATTGAACAATGGGGCTCCAGCCTACCTTTCCAGGCTTATTCACACACTGTCCACGTCATCCAAATAAGACTATTTGCTGTTCCTTGCACACTACAAGCCATCTCGTATCTCTATAAAGGCTGGTCTCTGTGCCCAGAATGTGTTCCTTCTACGTTTTAGAATCCTTAGCTTTTTCTAAAGCTCAGCTCAACTCGACCTCCTACATAAGACTCTTTTTGATCTGCTCAGCTGCTAGCATTCCCCCAAATTACTTTGTATATGTTTTGTATTTGCACATATGCAAATGCACATGCATCTATATGTAAGTATGTATACAGACACATTCACACAGACACATGTTGTTTCTCCCAATAGAATGAAAGCTCCCTCAGGGCAGGAATTGCTTTGCTTTGATATCCTCAGCACCTCACACAGTGCAGTCTACTCAACTGTAAAATAAGGTTGGCCTCTGTGGTCCCTGAGGTGCCTCCTGATTCTGGATCCAGGATTCTGTAACCCATCAGGGTTTGAGAGCAGTTGAAAGCATTGGAATGGCAAACAGGAGACTTGGATTCCAGTCTAATTTCCATTACTAAGTTCTTTAGCCTTGGATATAACTTCATCACTGTAGACCTCACTTTCCTATTCTATAAAATAAAGAGGTTAAACCAGATGATGTCTGAGGTTCCTTCCAGGCATTTTAAGGCTTGCTCTGAGTCAAATCTACCCTTGTCAATGTTGGATTGAAACCTATTGCATGCAGTTCCCTGTTCAAGGTCAATAAGGACATGGTGATCTTCTTCCTCCAGTATATTGTCCTCTCTGCTGGTGTAATTACATTATCACCCATGCAGTTCTATTACCAAATATAGTTTTGGTGATAGGGATGGGCAAATAATCCCCAACAGAACTGTCAACATTTGCAAACAATTCATATCTTCATCTCCTTCCTCAAGGTCTCCTCTAGAGGAATATCTCACTGCCCAGCTTTTCTAGAAATATATCCCTGGATACTGGGCTGCACTCGGGCCTGCCTTTCTCTTCTCCATCAAGTGCCCGGATTCTTAATTTAGGAGCTAATTCTGGTTCAAATTACTCGTCTCAGAGATAGAATTAGAGGCTGGGTGATGATTTGGAAAATACAATCAATTTACTCTAGTTGTTCTTACATGTCAGATCCCTCCAATAATGAAGAATTTACTCCAACCCTGATACTAACAAGGAGCCATTAGCCATGGGAGTCAGGAATGGACTGTCGGAAACCAACAGCACAATTGCTAAGCGTCACCTCTGAAACTGGGGGAAGGCAGCAGCAGGAGAAGGCAGAAGATCTCAGGTGGTCAGAAAGTGAGAGGTCTAGGTCTAGGTGCGTGGTTGCTCACTCCTTGGCAAGGTAGAGCAACTTCCTTAGAGCAGAAAAGGTATACTCCCATGGCCCTAGAGATCACAAATTAGTGTGCCTTCTCCTCCCCTCCCTAAGGAAGCTGAGGGGGGGTGGGGAGGGAAGGAAGAAGGGAGGAAGGGAGAGAGAGAGAGAGAGAGAGAGAGAGAGAGAGAGAGAGAGAGAGAAAGAGAGAGAGAGATCTGAGGGGCTAAGCGATAGGACCCCATTGTCCTCTAGGGAACTTCTCCCATTCCCCCAAGCCCTGGCAGATGTCCAACCTGAGGCCCCGTAGTGGTCATCAATGTCCAGAGCCCCATCTAGTGTGTTGTAAGACATGGCTCATTCCATCATTCATCTTCACTGTTGGCTCAAGGAGGTTTAAATGGCTTTGTACGAAGAAAACTCTATGCATATTTCATGAAATACATTTCCTTGCCTGTTTAATTGTGGGATCCTTCAGGGAGGTAGGGAGACTCACCACTCCTAGTAAAGCCATTTGAGCTGATGGATGGGGCTCCAGCCTTCAACTGGACAGGGAGGGGGGAAAAATAAGCTTCTCCATTGAGGGTTACTGACCTCTTCTAAACCCTGCGACAAAAGCAGCATGAAAGGCTATGCATCACAATACAGGAGGACTCAAGGACCTTCTTTATGACCTTGGGTAAGTATCCTTCCCCTTCTGAGCCTCAGTCTTCCAGACTATAAAGTAGGTGAATTCCTTTTCTCTTCACCTGCCATCTCCCCTCTTTTTACACACACCCCTTCCCCAGCCATACCTACTTCACTGGGACATGCTAAGGTTTCACAGACACTCTCGGTATTTAGCACAATAACATTACATTACATTAATATACCATCCTTTGGTCAGTCATTCCCCAAAAGATGGGCTCCCCATTCATTTTCACTTCTTTGCAATTATCAAAAGAACTACTATACATATCTTCATACATATGAGGCCTTTTCCTTCTTTGATCCTTTTGGTTTATACAGACTTAATAAGAGTCTCCCTGGGTCAGAGTTTAGTGACTTTAGTCACAGTTTAGTGACTTTGGGGAAACATTTTCAAATTCCAAATTCCAGAATAGCTAGACCCATTCACAGCTCCATCTACATTGCACTAAAATGTACCTGCTTTCCTGTAACCCCTCCAACATTTCTCTTTTATTTCTTTTCTTTTCTTTCTTTTTTTGGGGGAGTCATCTCTGCTAAATGGGTATGAGTTCAAACCTTGGTTGCTTTAATTTGCTTTTATCTAATCACTAGTGATTAAGAGCATTTTTACATATGGTTGTCAATAGCTTGAATTGACTACCTTCAGTAGATTTGGAGACACTCAAAATTTTGCCAAACACTCAACTCCAGTATGTTGATTCTTTTTTTTATCAGAAATTATGGGAGACAAAATAATGGCTCATATTTACATAGAGTATATCACGTAGCTTTATCTTTATAATAACCCTATGAATTAGGTAGTACAAGTATTATTATACCCATTTTAAAGATGAGGAAACTGAGGCTAAGGAAGTTATTTAATTTGACTTGACCAAGGCCAGACAATGAATAAGTGATAGGCCCAGAACTTGAATCTAAGTGACCTGACTCTAAGTCCAGGGTTCTTTTGCCATATACAACAAACTGCCTAGGTAGATCCTTCTGGAGGTAATACTAGAGCTGTCTTTATGGATCATCATAGCTCAGCTAAGCATAGGAGACGGCTCCTTTCCATCCAAGTAGAACTGTAGGTGATCTGAAGGCAATGCTAATTGGGAAAGAGGTAAGTCTGGGAGACCAAGAATCCAGGACTTCCAAAGGTCTTCCACCATCTTCTTCCCTCTACACCGATCTCAGAGAGGTAGACTATTGAATTCAGTCCCTGAGCTATAATCTGGAAGATCAAATCTTTCTTGGATTCTCCTACCTACCCAACCACCTACCCCCTCACCCCCATCTCTTTATTTCAAGCTGGCCGAAGGAGGCTATAGTCACTTTAAATAAAAATCCTGTTTTATTCAAAGTAACATCATCACACTCACTCACACACAAACACACACACACATATACACACATCTCACAAGCTTTCCCACACACCCTCCAAATGTCACAGAATTGGATTGTGCACAGATGGTAAGCTTAGTCTCACGGATCCCTCTCCTGCCAAGCCCAGGTATGCTGTCCGGATTCCTGAAATCACTGGGTGTCCAGATGTGGGAGCATATGCCTCTCATCAACAGAGCCAGCCTCGGTGCCATAACATAGATATGTATATATGAGACAGTAAAACCTACATTATTGGGGATTTAGGGTGTTTGCATTGCTGAATGAGGGATTAGAGACCAGAAAGCCCAAAATGACCATCCACTTTCAGAGAATAGAGCTAGACAGCTCACACCGAAGTGTAGGGCCAAGGGGTTCTGTAGGGCTAACATTCATTCTCTTCATATACTCCATGGCAAGGACACTGCCTGCCTGACCTCAGAGCTCCCTATGTACATCTAGGCAACCATCAAACCATCTCCATTCTGTAGTTTGCCCACCTCCCACCAGGGTGGTATAACTAACTCTGGGTTTAAAAAAAAAAAGGCTCCAAGAAGAGATGAAATTGGAGGGAGAATGTAGAGTGTTCACTAGAGCTAACTGAATTAGCAGGAAAAATGTTCATTATAGTATCACTAAGCTACTCTACTCCCAGCAACCCCTAGATTCTCAGGGGTGGGAAACCTAGAGGGCCACATGTGGCCGGGACCCCAGGTTCCCCCTTCTGCAACAAGGCACAAGCAAACTCTATCTCAAACACAATAACCTTGGTTCAGGAACTCCATCCCTCTCCCCCCACCCCCAGGCTTCTTCTCCAGGGCCTCAGCTTTGGTGTCATCAGCCTGTTTCCTTTACCCAGAATCAGAAGGCAAATGTTCCCTCCTCCTCCTCACCAACATACTTGTCTCACCTTTCCCTTTTCCCCATTGTTCCCTGCCTCTCTCTTCTCAGGCTCTGGTTTATTCCATAATGCCAACATGGCATTTGTTCTGGGTTCTCCTCTGTTGCCTTGTCACATGTCTATGTGCCTCCCTTGGGCTCCAGGGTCCCCAAGGGCAAAGAAGCAGCTGTTTGCAATGCTCTATACAGGCACCTATGGGGCCAAACCAGCCATGGCAGAGAGAGTCAGACCCCACTGTGTCTGAGCTCTGCTCTTTCTTCAGCATTGAAGAAACTGGAGAAATTCTTTGGGAACAGAGATGAGAGTATTTCTTCAGTGTCACTGTGGGTCCATGCTCCTCCTTCCTCTCAACCCACTCTCTTTCCACCACTGTCACACACACCCCCCCACAAAAAAAAAAAAAAAGCCTCTCAGCAGAAACAAACATTTCCAATGAGAGTTCCCATGTTTACTGCCAGGTAAATTCTATTTACTGTGCCTAGAATTTGTCTGCACAGCATTCTGCTAGTCAGAGGCCTCTTCTCCCACCTCAGGTAGCAATTAGCCCTCAGCCCCTTCAGTGGGGGTTGGGAAATAGGCCAGCCTAGACCAAGTGTTCTTAACCTTTTTAGTATCATGGATCCCTTTGGTCATCTGGTGAAGCCTATGGACCCATACAATTTTTTTTTAATTCATAATTGAAAGAAAAGCTAAATTTCAGTTAGAGATTAGTTAAAATAAAGATACCATTTTCCCCCTTTCAAGTCCAAGGACCCACTGAAAACTGTCCTCAGATCTCAGGTTATGAACCCTTTAACTAGATGCTGGGACAGTCTTCCATAATAATCCCTTCTTACCTTCGTCTCCCCCCAGGGCCTTCTTTGGTTCAGGTGTGCAACTCTGATGTGGGTTCCTCTGATCGTATTTTATGTTTCTAAATAGCCCCCAGCTCTAGAACACAAAGGGGAGGCATTCTGCACCACAGAAACCTCAGGCTGAAGAGGACCTCCATAGGTCAATGCATCTAAGTTCCTACATTTCAAAAGAGATAAATAAAGGCAGCTCTATAGATAATCTCACCCCCAAGTTCTCACGTTTCACCTAATATGCCAGCAACCTGGACAAGGTAGGAAAGTACTTGGGTGTCCCAGATATAATAATAACACCTGGCATTCATATGGCACTTCATGACATTTGAAGCGCTTTCTCATTTATTATTTCATTTGATCCTGCCAGCAACACTATGAAGAGAGGTATTATTAACCTCAGCTGGTAGATGAGGAAGTTAAAAGACAGTATGGTGTAGTGGAAGGAACACGTGTCAAAAAACTTTGGTTCAAACCTGGCTGTCCTACTGTGGGACTTTAAGCAGGTGATATAGCCTTCGTGGCCCTATTTCTTCTTCATTAAAATTGGATGATAAGAATGTCCTCACACCTGCCCCCACAGGGATGTTGGATGGATTAAATGAGATGATGTAGGATAATTATATTCTATAAATGTAGCAAGCTTTTTATTAAATGGCATAGTCAAGATCACACAACAATTCACCAGTAGGGGGATAGAGGTCTGGAACTCAATTCTTCTGGACATCATTTCAGTCCCTGATGCATCTATGATGTCAATAGTCCTGATGTTTGTTGAAAGGCTAAGCCATGGGCATGAACCATGAGGGAATCTTGAGTGGATTAGGCCTCACCCCGGAAGAATTCAAGTATGTTTGAGTGGGTCTGTGAGGTTTATTCTTCACTTTTCCATGAGAAAAAGAGAAGTAGTGGCCTTGGCTCCTAGGGGCTCAGCCCACACAGCACCAATGGATCTGGTGACCTCCCCAGTCCCCCTTGGGGAAATCATTCAGCCTGGATACCATTTGGGTCTATCCCAAGTCCTCTCTATATATAAAGCACCACAGGCTATCTGAGTCTCATTGAGAAGGGATAACTTGAGAAAGCCAGAGGGGAGTAGTAGTCAAGAAAGTCCTGACTCAAGGAAAGCAAATGTCAACAAGACAGATGGTATCACCCAGAATAATAATGATCTATACTCCTGACCATACCACCAGGGTAAGGTCCTGCTGTATGATCTTCTCTGATATGTTTCTTAATGTTGTTTCATCAGCACCAAGAAAATGTAATTATACTTGTTGGGCTGCCTGGCCTCCACAATCTGGCTCCAACCTACCTTTTCATTCTAGCCAAACCATCTAGATCCCTCTAAAACACCTTATTTTTTTCTTCTTCCTATTCCTTATACCTAGAATACTCTTCTCTGAGCCTCCCCGCTTCATATTTTTCTTTCAACATCCTACTCACACTACAAAACCCAACTCAAATGGTGCCTTTTCCATGAAGTCTTCCTTGACCCTTCCCTTTTCTTATGGCAAGGGACTTTCCCATTAACTTCCAGTGTGAGGGTCTCCAGGCAACTAATTCCACCTTTTAAAAGTTGAGTTTGAAGAGAGATGATTCATGTTTTTCCTCTGCTGCAATTCTAGAGGCACCTACCTGATGGTACAATATAGAGAGAGCTGGCCCTGGAATCCAAAAGAACTGATTCCAGTGTGACCTCAGACCCTTCCTAGCTGAATGATCCTGGGCAAGCTACTTAACCTCTGTGAGCCTCAGTTTCTTCACCTGTAAAATGTTGATAATAAAAGCACCTACCTCCTAAAGTTGTGAGACTCAAACAAGATATTTATAAAGCACTTAGCATAGTGCCCGGCATAAAGTAGGTATCCAATAACTGCTTATTCCTTTCTCTTAGCCCCTGGTTTCCTGAAGCCCCTTGAAAGTTTCCAATAATAGGGGCACAGTACACATGCAGAAATAACCCCCTGCCATTCCCACAATAAAAGCAGCAATTCACCATAGTTCTTACCCCTTTCAGAGCCTCCTCCCCTTTCTTCTCCTAGCCCTGTGCTCTCAAAATGCCCCAGATCCCTCCAGGTACAGAGGAAAGTGATCTCATAAACAAATTCACAGTAAGGAATGTGTTAGGGTATTAATATTCCTAGGGGCATTTGATGTTTTTAAGGACTCTGAAAGTGATTATTCTCAAATTGATATCCTCAATTGATAACCAAATATTCAAATTGATATTCTCTATTGACAGAATTCCAGGCACTGTGTGGGGAAAAACCTCGTGGCCAGGGCCTTACAGGCAATCCTTAATGACCACTAGGCATTCCATGGGCTGACTGGCCTGATGGTAAGGTAATAAGTGAGTGGGAGTCTAGGGCTAAGGTGGGAGGGGTGGCTGCTCCTTCTTTCTTTCCCCCACCACCCCAAGTCATTTTGCCTGGGTGTTTAAGGCAGGAGAGGCTGGCGAAGATGAGAAGCATAATTACAAGTCAGGAACAGACAAAAGCTGCTACTGAATCCGAGGCCTAGGCAGTTGGAATCCACAAGGGGAACAATTAACTGATAAGAGTAAACTAATTGTTATTCATATTAAATTAGGGCACAGGTGATTTGGAAAAAATCTATAGACCCTCCCATATGCTTTGCGGGTTTTGCATTGCAGATGATGGTTTTATGGGGCCCTTCTGGGATTCGGATTATAGGAGCAGAGCATGGAGCGAACTGGAAGGCCAAGATCTTGTCCCTGCTTAACTCCACACTAAACACATGAATGTTCATACAAGGGGAGAGGGCTGTGGGTTTGCATATTAAGCATTTCTTGTGTTGGGCTTTAGGGGCAGGTTTTGGAAGGGCAGAGTGCGGAAGGCCAGATGCTCCCAGTAGGTGAGAGGGTGGACTGAGGGGAGAAGATTCAGTCACCTGAGAAACCCAAACCGGGAAGGCACAACATCCAGCTGTGGGGTGGACAATTCCTGGGAGCTCTCCAGGCCGTAGGGTGAGCCTAAGTGTGCACAGCAGTGGAGACTGGGGGTGGGGTGAGGGATAGGGGGCAGTCTTGACTCAGCTCAATGTGAGTCTGGTGAATGGAGGGGGTGGGGTGAGGGGGAATCATGAGGGGGTGGGGTGGAGTTTTATCAGAGCTGGGATGCAGTTAATCTGCCTGGCAGGCCTTTTTTTTTTTTTTGGCCACACCTGCTTCAACCAAGGAGGCCTCTTCATTCTGATTTTAATTCTACATTATTGTTCTAAGTTGGCTCTAAAAATTAATATTTAAAATAAGAAATAGGCCATAAACAGAGCCTGGGGCTAAATTGTAGGATGTGTCCCTAGAAAGGGGATTTCATGATGATTATTGTTATTATAAGGATGAGGCTGGTATGTGCATGGGAGTTATGTATCCTTTCTTGTTCCATCACATTCAGATTCCCATTAGCTAAAGACAGAACCAAAGCCTCCTTCTCCCAACAGCCCCTACCACCAAGGAAACATCTACAGAATTACAAAAATAGGGGTGGCTAGGTGGCACAGTGAATAGAGCACCAGCCCTGAAGTCAGGAGGACCTGAGTTCAAATCTAAATTCAAAGGAACTTAACACTTGCTAGCCCTGTGATCTTGGGCAAGTCACAACCTCAATTGCCCTGCTCCCCCCACTCCCAAAAGCAAAAAAAAAAAAAAATACAGAAATACCAGAGTTGGAAGGTTTAGAGGTCATCTAGTTTAATTCTGATAGGATGAATCCTTGACCCAGAGGAGTGAAATGATCTATCCAAGGTCACACAATGGCAGGCCTGAGGCAGCTAGGTGGCAAAATGAATAGAATTTGGACTTGGAGTCAGGAAGAACTGAGTTCAGGTCTGATCTCAAACACTTACTGTGTGACCACCTGGGTAAAACACTTAAACTCTACCTGCCTCAGTTTCCTCAATTGTAAATTAGAGATAATAATAGCACCTATTTCTCAGGGTTAAAAATAAAATAATATTTGTAAAGCATTTTTCAGATGCTAAAGCACAATATGAATATTAGTTATTGTTGTGATATGAAAATTATTTGCAAAGTTTAAAGTGCTATATAAATACTAGTTATTATTACTTGAAATTATTCCCATCCTTCTTCTTTTCCCACTATACTTTCAGGTATGTCTTTACTCAATCCTACAATGGTAGAAAAGGAGTAAGAAGGCATGGTCCTTGCCCTCGAAGAGTTTACAGTCAAAGGATAGGTCCCCCTAGGGTTTTGGAGCTTAGAGAATCATACACACATACAGAAATCAACCAAAGCACACAATTACCATCAAGACAATGTTGCAATGACACCTTTGGGACCTGACCTGGCTCAGATGTGGGTGGCAGTGATGGTAGGTGAGACAAAATGGGACTCTGAATTCAAATGAGATTGAGAGACAGGATGTGAAATCTAGATAGTTTGTTGGATCCCCTCCATGAATCTTATCCCTCCCAGCTTTCTGCTGCCTTTTATCACCCCCACTTAACCATCTCTGCCCTCCTTGAAGCCTAGGGAGTAATTTATAGGGTAATTTATCAGAGAAAAGGGAGATGTGTTTGGTAAACAAGGAATCTGGGTTATTCAACTTGGAGAAAAGACTGGAGGGGAGAAGTATATGTGTGTGTGTCTGCTGATGGTAGAGGGAAGAAATATTATTGTTCAGTTATGTCCAACTCTCCCTGACCCTATTTGGGGTTTTCTTAGCAAAAATACTAGAATGGTTTGCCATTTCCTTCTCCAGTTCATTTTACAGATGAGTAAACTGAGGCAAACAGGGTTAAGTGACTTGCCCAGGGTCACACAGCTAATAAGTGTCTGGATTTGAAGTCAGATCTTCCTGACTTCAGGGCAACCATTCTACCCACTGCACCACCTAGCTACCCAGGAAAGAAATTACTACAGCACAATCTGAAGTTTTGATAGATTATATCACAGATAGTATGCCCCACTACACTTCATTACTAAATACCAAAATGAAAATGAATTTAAATTCCAGCAGAAAAAAAATTAGGTTAACATAAGAAAACTCCTGACTATGAAGATTGTTAAACACTGGAGTATTTAAACATTTCCCCCACACACACTGTTTTGCTGATATCTGGAGGGTGGTGGTGTAGGATAACAGAAAGGACTGGATGGCCTTTTAAGGCTTCTTTCTTCCTCATTTAAGATTTTAGCTGATTTAGAAATTTCATCTTCCTGAGATCTTCCTCTGCTCTGAAGAGCAAGCAGACAGCCATTAATTCCTGGGCTTGGTATTGGGCCACAGGTGCTGTGTGTGTGAGACTGTGGGGTAGGGATGCAGATGCTTAGTGGATAAAGACCATCAGCTCTAGCAGAATTACAGAAAGCATTTATTGGGAAAGGATGCCCTGATTTAGCATTACCTGAACATGAGGTGCTAGGCAGCAGCCCAGGATGAAGCAGGAGGCTTATTCACTCTGTGCTATTAAGAAGTAACTCCATCCCAAAACAGCACAGCCACACATACTGGAGACCTGGCCTTACCCAAAAGATGTATATGCAATGGGCATAGCTGATATGGCCATGCCTACAAGCTAAGTGCCAGTGGAGGAGTAGCCCTTGTATTGAAGGCTGTTCAGAACATGCACAAAGATTTCTTCTGAGCCTTCCATAATGTGACTGAAAGCATTTAAATGGGCCATAGCTCCACAGGACTCCAGAAGACCATACCTATGGGCAAAAGGATGTAGAAACACATTCACACATGTGTAATTCCCTTCCCCCTAAACACATAGGCAAATATATCACACTGTAAACATACACCCTCATGGACTTAAGTACAGTGGGCCCCTCTGTTTGAAACCTGGGCGGGGGGAGGGGCATCCTGGAGCGATCCATACTCTTTCCTTGTTCTAGACCTCTTGGCCTCCTGTATCAAATCTTAATTTCTTAAGATCTTAATTTGTGTTCCAAATCTTAATTTCTTAAGATCTTAATTTGTTGTCATCGAGGCCTCGTTAAAACCCTTGACCCCCAGGGCAGAGACAAACACTCAGATCCTCCTAGGGCGGGCTGGGCTGTGTTCACCTTGGAAAGTCCTGGGTACAGTGGTGAGGAAGAAGCCCAGTAGCCAGCATCCTACTGCCCTCTGACCCTATCTTTATGCAAGTGGGGTCGGAAGCAGGGAAAGACATTTCTGATCTCAAGCTTATCAGTGCCTTCAGAGACAAGACTAATACGCGGTACAAGAAGTATGAGCCCCCTCCTTGTCTCAAGTGTTAGACTTCTTAAACCATAAATGCATACACATACACGTTTAATTGGGCCCACTCTCCCCCACCCATAGATCTCAGGGTAAAAGTCATGCCCCAAACAGGAGCTATAGTCTAAACTTGGGGTGGGAAGAGTGGCCCGATCTCCATTCAGAGCCACCTCCAGCTCTGCCTCTTCCCTTCTGGACCTCTCTCCTTCTTCTCAATCTCCCTCCCTCCCCTCCACGCACACCCATCCCAGCCCGGAAACAATCACCCTTTGACAAGCGAAGCTGCTGAGCTGAGAGCCAAGAACGGTTCGGGTGGGGGTAGGGGGTGGCAGCGGGCATCCCGGCCGGGTTTAACTCTAGAGGAGCGAGAGCGAGATGCCCAAGGCCCCTTCTCCGGGCCTGCAGCCCCCTCCCCAGAGCATCCGTCCTCGATCCGCGCCGTGGGAGTCCGAGAGACTGGGGTGATGGGGAGGGTGCTGGGGGAGAGGGGAGTAGATACCAAGCCCACGAGGGGACCTTTCCTCGCTGCTCCTCCCTCCCTCTTTCCTCCGCCCGTCGTAGGGAGGGCCCCCCGCCTCAGCTGGCGAGGTTGGTACAGACCATTAGCAGTGCAGGTCCCGCTGGCAGCTCCCTCTCGGAGGTGGGGAGGGGGAAGAGGGGGATGGATGGGGCGGGGGGAGGGGGGAGAGGAGGCAGGGAGACGAGGAGCTGTCAGTGCTGCTGGAGACACGGGCGCATCCGCCGCCACTGATGTGATTCTTCGCTCCGGCTCCGGGCTCTAGCACCCCTAGTCCTCCTCCTCTCCTCCTCCTCCTCCTCCTCTCTCCTCCTCTCTCCTCCTCCTCCTCCTCCTCCTCCTCCTCCTCCTCCTCCTCCTCTCCTTCCTTCTCCCCCTCCCTCTTTCCTCCCCTTCCCTTCCCTCCGGCCCCCTTCCCTTCCCGGTCCCCGCTCCTTCTCGCCCGCCGGCTCCGGCTCAGCATCCCCAGCCCAGCCTTCTCTAGTCTCTGGCCGCCTCTGTCGCCTTCGAGCTACGCGGAGGTGCCGGGGTCGGAGCGCAAGAACCCGAGGCGAGGCGAGAAGAACCAAAGCCGGGGGTGGCGGGGCCGGGGTCCTCGGGCTGCCTAGCTGCCAGAGGGGAACGCGGCGGCAGGGAAGGCGGCGGCGGCGGCGGCGGCTATGAAGTGGCCCCCGGTGGCCCGGAGCCCGAGCGTACCGAGGCAGGGAAGCGAGGGAGCCCGGCGCCCGGGCCCCGGGCAGCACCAGCGGGGCGCCGCGTCTGGGGATTAAGGGCTGGAGGGAACTGCGCGATGGAGCTGGAGAGAGCCGGGGAGGATTCAGACTCGCGAAGCCAGGTAACTCTCCCCCCTTCTCAGACCCCCCCCACTCCCGGTCTTCCCGGCTCCTGCGTCTTCCCCATCCTTGCCCGCAGCTCAAGGCTCTCCCCCTTGCACTCCTTCGGCTCGCCGCCGCCGCCACCGCCGCCGTACAGAGCCCCTTTATGCATCTCTATCAGTACCCATCCCATGTCCGTCCCTGTGTGAGGAGGGGGAAGGGCAGACTCCCCACACACACCCCCACCCCGGAGGGAGCAGGCTGAGGCTGTCAAACCAGGCTAGGGAGGCACCGGAGAGAGGGAGGACTGGGGGGGGGGGGGGAGGGTCTCCGGTTGGGGAAGGCGCTGCCTGGGAATGGTGATGGTGCGTGGCTGTGAGGTCTCCTAAAAAGAAGAAACCCCTAAACAAAACACAGCAGTTCCAGCTGAGAAAAGAGAAAGGCTTTCAGTTGCTGGGAGGTGGGGGGAAGAGACAGAGAGCTGAAACCTACTCACCAGATTCCTACAAACTGTCCCAGGCTAATGGGCCATCTGCCCCTTCCTCCCCATCCCTAAACAAGTCCTTTATTATCATGTTCCCCACTAGGAATAGAGGGGAAGAGAGAAATCAGGGGGTGATTCGGGTCCCTTTACTCCATTTCTGCTTCCACCGCCATCAGCCATTGGTCTCCCCATTCATCCTCAGTCTGAGCTAACTTCTCTGATGGGGACACAGGATCTCAGGGGCTCCAGCTCTAAAGGATCCTAGGAATGATGGAGGAGAAAAGAGAATAGTCGGCAGAGATTTCCAAGAGTCTGTGATTGCCTGTGGGATGGTGAGGAGAAAGCTAGGGACTCCAATTTACAGCTCACCTCCCCTTAGGTCTCTCCATATCTAAGGTCCCTGGGCCCCCTGCTCTGCAAAGTCAAAGAGTACAACTTTAAAAATAGCAGCTGGAAGACAGAGGAAGAAGAGAAGAAGTCACAGGACCCATCATTGCCAGGGAATAGAGGTGACAGCCTGGCACAGAATAACTAAGGTCAAGAGACTCCCACCTCCCACACACAAAAAACAGATATAAATATCCTTCATACCCAGTGAGTTCAAAGGTCTTAGTTCTTAATTACTGTCTTCAGTTCTGAATGAAGTTAGGGTGACTCTTTTGACAAAAGGCATTCGAAGTTTCCTTGACACAGGCCTTTGGAATAGCCTCCTTTACTAACCTCTTGTCTGCATCCTGTAACTGGGGGAAGCGTATTGTCAGGAGTTGTTTGTGACATGGGGCACCTAGAGTATAGGAAAACTCCAGAACTGGGCAGAACGACCATGTCTTGTGGTTTGATTACATCGCACAGCGTCGTGATGGTTTGTGAAGCATTGTATTGTTGGAACACACCCTTCAGTTTGTGTGGCGGGGTGTTGTATAGCTCTACAAGTTAATGTGGCATGGTTGGTAAGCATCACTGGATTGTGTGGCATAATTATATAGCACCATAAGAGTTGTTCTGTTTTGCTGTTGCTTGCATTCTATAGTTTGACAATTTCACTACCCTACCCCTTGGTATCATGGAAGACAGGAATTGTGACATTTCCCTTAAATCCTGCAAGGTAGTGACTGCTAACTGAACAGACCCAGAATCCAATACATCTCTTTCTCTTCCACCCACACTAGACAAAGACATTTACCCCTTGGGTCGCTCAAGGTGAGTGCCCACTTCTAACTTCAAGAACCCATTCTGGTTGCTAATAGCCCTTCTGCTACTGTGTTCTTCATGTCTTTTTTGGTGCTGTTAAAAAGAGGAAAGAGTTTGGAGGGAGTAGAAAGGGTTAATGCCCTTGACTGTTCTCAGAGGTGCCCTAGTGTGTCTGGGGGCACCTCTTATGTAACTGCTTTTTACCCTGCCTTTGATATTAAAAAAAAATTGGGTAGGGGAGTGGTCGGGTATGTGTGTGTGTGTCTACATACGTATAAGCAAGTTAAAGGTATTTGAGCTTGTATACATGTGTGCCTCAGCATCTTCAATGGGGAAAAAGAGAATTGTGCATGTATGTTCCATGTTTTGGTAGGTGATCATGTAGATTTGTTCAGACTTTTCTAGATTAGAGTACTGGGAGAAGCAATTCACATAGAAGAAAAGTCCCCCAACTACAAGACTGGTGGGAAGAGTTGAGGGGAGGCCCAAGCCCAGAGGTAGTGCTTCACTTCTCCCATTTACTGCTAGAGTTAGGTGGAGTTTTCTACAGTGTCCATGTTGGGGAGAGGGGGCACAAGCCCCAGAGAAGAGGAGGGTGGTGGTCAAGGTGGGCTTTCTCCTTTCCCCTGATAAATTCTGGGTGGAAAAATAGTGTTAGGCAGAACCAGGTCTTGAATTGAAGTGAGGGGAACAGAAGGGAAATTGGGCCCTGGATGGGAGTTAGGATTCAAGATAGAGCTCTGGCAACAAGGTCGTCAGGGGCAGTATCTTTGATGCACCCCCACAAGCTGGTCTAGACAATAGGAAAAAACAAATTGCCATCTGAAACCTGCACCAAACTAGAAAATTAGGGGAAGGTAAGTAAGCAAGAGAGAGAGAGTTCTCTGAGTATGTATATTGGCCACTGGAAACCAAGACTTATATGTGGTGTACAGTTTCCTGCATTTCACGGTCAGAATTATATCTCCAATAAGACCAGGGAAAGAAAGGGACTTCTTTGCCAATCTCTGGAACAGCCTCTACTTTTGCTTGGGAAAATCTGAGATGGAAGTGAGTCCTGGAGGGGTCCCTGCTGTAGGATAGCAGGGCATCTAACTTTGGACCTAAAGGGAAGAAATTTCATTCCAGTGAATTGAATGGAGACACAGGGGAAATTTAGGTAGAACAGCTAGCTGGGCAGGGTTCCAGAAGTTGTTGCACATGGATAGCATTTCGCCGAGGCTTCCACTCAAGTTGAGCATACCAGTGAGACCTAGCACTCCAGGCCCTCCCATCATCCTCCTGCTACTGTCAATGCCTTTCTATAAATGCAACCCAGACCCCAAGAATGAGGAGTGGCCTTGGCAACCGATTGAAAGAAAAAAGGAGCAGATTACCAAAGGGACATAACCTTCCTGAAGCTGGTTCCAGAGAAATGCTAAACAGTGGCTCAGACTCAAGCCACTGCCTCTCCATCCTTATTCTCCACTACTTGGACAACAGCAAAAAAACCAAACAAACAAAACAAAACAAAAAAACCAAACCAAGCATGTTTCCTCAAAGACAATCGAGTAAAATGTCTTGATATTTCCTTAGCAAGGACAGAGCGGGGTCTGGAGGGATCCCATAGTTGTGATTAGTTAAAGATGGCAAAGACCCTACCTCTCAACCTCCACCACTAAATGAAGCCAGAATCATTTATCGTGGGAGTTCCTATACTAACCAGCACCAGAACAAGTCAAAGTATTGTTGATGCAGCCTCCCCTTTCCCTCCTGTGATCCATGTCTTTCCCACACAGTGGTTTCTTCTCTCCCCAAAGCCATGCTTTCTCCAGCACCCCAGAACTGTGCTCAGCTTAATCCTTACTTAACCCATTCCAAAAAGAAACCAAACTTTGCACCTCTAGGTAATTGCATTATTTTGCAAAGTTACAAAGGGATTTTAAAAATAACAACAAACTATTCATTGGGATCATCATTAAACAGTATTTTATAGATTTACCATCAAGTGGCCATTTTAAAAAGAATTTATGGGGATGAACTCTACCAAGAAATGAAGAAATCAAACACAATATAGTAAACTCCTGATTATTAATCCCAATAGCAGAAGACATTGGTCATATGAATTCATAACCCTGTATAATCCAAAATAATATATATGTATTTCTTTGGAATGCATTATGTGATATTTTTTGTGTGGGATTTTTTTTTTTTTTTGCAGCAACAGCAAATTTACCTTCTTAATGAGATTTGGCTAAAGCCAATATTAAAATGAGTTTGCATTCCCTGAGCACACACCAACTGATGGCAGGGCAGACAGCCCAGAAGAAAACTGGATGGCAGGGGTAAGCCAAACCAGGATTAAAACTGTGCCACTGATAAGCTATGCAGTGGTTTATCCACAGGTGGAAAATCAAGAGTTGACTGCATACGCCCCCAAAAAAAGAATCTTGAAACTTCACATCATTTGTCCCTTTTGTTTTCAAATTAGAACTATAGAAATGATTTCTCAGTACCTGTGAATAATTCAGATACATGATAGGGAGGCAGCAAAGCAAAGAGGAAAGAGCTCTGTATTTGTAGTCAGAGGACAGGAATTCTGGGACTGGGGATGTCACAAATCTCTCTGTGACTTAGTTTCCTTTTCTGTAAAACAAGGGGGTTGGACTCAATGCTCTGTAAGGTCCTTTTAGCTCTAAATCTATGATCCTATAATATAAAGACATATATACATATACATCAAGAATCTGAAATTTCATGAGTAACTTACCAAGTAAGAGTTAGAAGGCTGACTGAGTTATAGAGAAGTAAAGTGACTTGTCCGTGGCCCTACAGTTAGGAAGTGTAAGAAATAGGATTTGAACCCAAATCTTCCAAACTTGGAATATGAAACATTATCCACTATGCCACACTGTTTCTCAAATAGATCATATATAGTCATCATATATATATATATATATGTGTATATATGACATATAATATGTATGCATGCATATGCGTGTATACATATTATAAGGTTGGGTTTCCTTTCCTTTCTTCTAGGACAAAAGTTTCCTCTTCAGATATTAGATGCTTTTAGTTGAACTAAGATTAATATCCACACCTTTCCAGTGTAGCTCCAACCGCAAATATGCCCATGTTGGTTGCCAAGGCATAATGTCAATTGACCTAATGTTGCTCCTTCATGAGATTCTAGCACATCAAGTTCAGAGGAAGAAAAGCTCAGCATTAGTTTCAACAATTCCATCAGTAGCACCAGTATATGTGATTTCCATGAAAAGCGTATGATGGCTATCTTAGCATTGCCTTGATTACTGGAATATTTCCTGACTAATGAATCCCAAACATTCTTTTCATACTATACTATACTATGCTACACTATCCCATCCCATCCCATACTATACTATTCCATCCCATCCCATACCATACCATACTAATATTTTTAAGTCTACCAAAAAGATGACAGAATTATATATTTGTATAATAATTTTACGTTTTCAAAGTACCTCTGCATTGATACCTCATCTCATCTTCACAAACAGCATCCTGAGGCAGGGAAGAGAAGAATATTTATTTTACAAGTGAAGATCCAAAGGCACCAAAAGTTTCAGTAATTAGCCATCTATTAAGTAACTGCCAGAACTTGAATCCAAACTAAGAAATTAATCTGGTACATAGAACCTGAAGCCCTAAACTTGATTTTTTGGGGCTGGAATACATACTATGTTAGATGTGAAGTGTGATGTTACAGTCTGGTTCTATTAGACTTCACAAATACCCAGCAAAAGGAAAGGGGTGTGAACTAAGTCTTAGGAGCTGTAAAAATGAAGCCAGGGATTTCCAGCTTAGGAAAATTGTTCAAAAAAGAGTTCAGAGGAAGGGGGTGATGACAATGGAGAGAAGATCCTAGAGCTATGAAAGTGCCTAAAAAATTCTGAAAGCATCCTAGATTGTCAACTCCTTGAGGCCAGGGATGGTGTGTCTTTTTTCTCTCCTAAGTTGTAAGCACAGTGCCTTGCACATGGCAAATGCTTAAAACAAATGTTTACTAAGTGAATGAATGCTGCTGACAAACAGTTACCCCCAGTGAGACAGGGACTGGACCTGTAATTTCATTTATATAAGGGAACTCCCAGATGATGAAATTCCCCCTCCATAATGCATGTTGGCATCTTCTTTGCAATTTAGAGTCCTAGAAACTGCCTATGGTAAAGTATAAATTAAGTGACTTGCCCAATGTCACCCCTCATTGAGTATCATTGGTTGGATTTAAACAGAGGTCTTCTTGGCTCTGAGGCCAACTCTCTATCATACTGCCATGACACCTCTCTTTCCTCACCTTATCTAGGTCTATTCAGGGACTTCTTTTTCCAAAGGAACATTTCTCTAATTTTGTAATGGAAATCAATGAGAAAATACGATTTGTTTCACAGAAAATTTTTCTGGAATGCATTGCGTCTATGAAGCAAGCCATATTTGTAGTATGATATTCTATCAGGGCTAAATATCTGGTTGGATTATGCTGTTTTCACTTCCACTGAAATGTGCTGGCCAAGGGTAGCAGATTCTTTTCTTGGGAAGATGTATGCACTGAAGTCACGTGTTTTCAAAAATCAAAATGTGATCATGGACAACAAGAACCTGTCCACAGACAAAATCAGTTCACATCAAAGAAAAAGAGAGAAGAGAGGAGACTATTTAGTCTAATCCCCTCGTTTTACAGATGAGAAACTGAGGCCCAGGGGAGAGTAAGTGACTTTCTCACAGTCACACAAAAAATATGAAAGATGATCTAGAACTTGGGTAGACATTTATGGTCCCAACTCCACCACTACTTGTTAGTGTAACCTCAGGCAAGTCATATGCAGCTGGCGGTCCAGCACGTAGACTCCCTAGAAGATCTGAGTTCAAATTCAGCTTCAGACACTTACCAGCTGTGTGACCCTGGGCAAATCACTTAATCTCTGCCTGCCTCAGTTTCCTTATCTACAAAATGGAGATGAATAATAGTACCTACCTTATAGAGTTCTTGTGAGAATAACATGAGATAATATTTGTAAAGCACTCTGCAAACTCTAAAGCACTATATATACAAACCAGTCGTCATTATTTTGTTTCTGAGCCTCAATCTCCCCATTTTCAATATGAAGAGAAGGGATTAGAACAGTATTTCTTGAATTGTGCTACAAATAAGCATGAAATACCCCATTTGTTGTTTTGTTTTGGTGAACCTTATAGCGTTTGTTAGTAGGCATTAAAAATAATGATTTTAGAGGATTTTACTGAATGGTTCTACTACTGCCAAAATGTTAGACAACCACTGAACTAGAGTAATAGAATTTTGTCATAAGAAAGGGCTCAAACATCTTTTATCTGTGTGCCGAAGACCACACAGCATGGCTGGTAGCAGACAGAACTGAGACTATATAGTAGAACCCAGGACTTCTGATTGGCAATTCAGTTCTCTTTCTGCTAAGCTACCTTGCCTCGTTTCTCCAAAATCACAACAGAACAAGGATGCCAAATAACACAGAATAGTACACCTAGGTTTAGGGAGTGGGAGGCTCTCCCTGGGGGCCTGCTCTCCTAGGGACAGAGAAGGAAAAAAGACTGACTTTCTTTCTCAGTAAACCATGCCCTCCTAGCAGGTCTGCATTAAGCAACGTCAGGGCTCAGGAAGATCAGGACCTCCTATGCCATCATCAATAGATTATTTATTTATTGTTTTAATAACCATCAACAAAAACAAACATTCAAGTATAGAACCAAAACAAAACATTATTAGATACAAAATCATAAATTATCTATAATTTGTTTTCAATTCTGTCCACTTACCAGATTAACAAAAATGTCCTGTTAGTCTCCTCAGCAACTTTAAAAAATAATAATTCATATTTATGTAGTTCTTTAAGGTTTAAATCCTCATATTACAACAACTCTGTAATATGAATATTATTATCCCTATTTTGCAGGTAGAGAAACTCAGGCTGAAAGAGATAAAGTGACTTACTTATCATCATACAACTAGTATTAGAACCCAACAAACTCAAGTGTTCTAGCTCCAAATGCAATGTTTTTCCCATCTCACCACACTGAAAAAGGAAGAAAACAAGTAAAGCAATGACTCAATAGAACTGAAAAGCTAGGGTAGACAACTAGGGTTTTGACCCAGGCAGGAAATTTGCATCAGGATCAGAAATTTAACGGGTAATAACAGCATTCATAATTCCCTTAAAGAAAGCAAGAAGATGGAACCAGTGATGACAGGATGTTGAGAAAAGCAGTGTAGACCCTTTTCTCTAGAGATGGGAGATGTGTAACTAGAGACCTGCTTTGTTTTTATTTGAAAGTAGCAAGCAAAGGAAGACCAAGGAAAAGGGGGAATACCCAAGAGCTCTGGCCAGGCTGAGGGGCAAGGAGGGAGGCTCAGACTGACCCAGTCCCCAAGACTCAGTCTTCTCAGAGTTGGAAGCAATGGCCCAGAATTTCAGAGAAGTCCAGGTGAGGCAAGAGGTGTGCAATGTACAATTCTCTACATCTCACCACAGGCTGGAGTAGGCTCAGGTCTCTGCTATCACTGTAGGAAGCTTCTAGCCTGCCCTTCCAAGGGTGGATGGATTGGGACCTTCATTATTGGGATTTGGAACTGGGAAAGACCAAAGGGCTCCATTTCCCTGTCATCTTTCATCCTGAGTCACAAGCTCAGGAGGCAGTACTCTGAAAAGAAGGGCTCAGTCCCAAATGAGCTTTGTTTATATCTCACTCGGCTAAATGAATGAGTACTGGACTGGAAGTCAGACCAGGGCACTAGTCCCTGCTCTGACACTAACTCTAGGTCTTTTTCCTCCTTTGTAAATGTAGTAATGGATAAATATAGTCTCTAAGATTCCTTCTATTGTTAACAATATGTGAGTACATGAAATTAGGGATTAATTTGACTTCACCCCTTCTCAGCCTCAATTTCAATAAGAATTGCATGAGTTTTTGTGACCTTGCGCAAATCTTATTAAAATCTCTGAGGCTCTAGTTTCCACTTATATAAAATGAAGGAGATGGATTCAGTGGTCCCTAAGGTGTCATCTAGCACTGGTGTTCTTCTGTGATACTTTTGAGGCTTCTGGGGCAAGACTTTGGTTCCAAGCTTCCTTCCATCCCCTTTCCCCAAAGTGTATATCTATTTGCCATAGTAATTCACCTCTGTCCCCAAGGAGTCATGCTTCTTGGATGCCAAGCATGAAGAAACAATTGACCTTAGCACTTAGTTATCAAGAATAATTAGTTAAAATTAAAAGTTTATATGGCTCACTTCCTTTTCCCAGGGGCCTCCCCAAAGCCAACCCCATGGGTCCCAAGCTTTCTCTGATCACAAGGGCAGATGTCACCATGGTCTCTTTATTCCTGACATGAAGCAGTCTCTACCCACCCACCCTTGGCAGTTGAGGGTATCTTTTATGCCAGTTGTCTAGTTTACAAACACTCTTGGTGACATCTTTGACCATCAGCCAAATGGAATTTATACATATTGAATTTATTTGAAATTCTAAGGCTTAAAAATGAAGAGACTAGATAAAGTACAACAGGGTTCCCAAGGTTCATTTCCTGACTATTTAATCTTGGCCAGAAGTCCAGTATCCCAAACCTGCCCTCCTGAGTCCTATTCTTAACTGTTCTAGGGTCTTGCCTATAAAAAGAATTATAGACAGGATCTGAGTCCCACAAGACTCTGAACCCTTATGGGGATTGTTTTAAACTAAGAAAGGGAAGGGGAGGAGAGGGAAGGAAAGGGAATCCCCTAATATATCACGATGAGGAATCACAGAATTGTGATTATAGGATAACAAAGTGAGCTGAGCCCCAAAACATTCCTAGCCCCTGCACTGGTGTACTCAAAGACAAGGGGCTGCCTTCTAGGAGTCATTAATGATGTGTCCTCTACACTACACAGTTAATTTAATAATTCATCCAGTGTGACCAGGCAAGATTAATGATTTTGACAGATTGTCATTAAGGAGCAGACCCTTTCACATGACCAGCCTGGGGCCTCTGCACTAGAATTCCCAGCAACTTTCACAGTTAGACTTCTCAATCTCTTTTTTCTTTTCCCTGCTTTTTGGCAGTCCTCCACCCTCACTACCATCCCCAACTGCTCTTTCTGCTTCCTTCCTGGTGTCTCATTTTCCCCCTCTCCTTTCTGTCCCCATTGCTCAATCTCTCTGACCTCTTCCTCCTCTCTCACTGCTTCAATCCAGCCCCTTCTCTTTATCTTCCAGTTTATTCCTTATATCCTCCAGTATAGGGGTTCTTAACCTGGGATTTCAGGGAGTCCATGAACTTGGGGGGATATAGCTTTATTTTCATGAACCTTTGGTTTCTTTTGTAAACATATATATTATATTTTATGCATCTAAAAACAGTTTTCTCGGGAAGGCTAGGTGGCGAAGTGAATAGAGCACCGGCCCTGGAGTCAGGTGGACCTGAGTTCAAATCAAGCCTCAGACACTTAACACTTACTAACCGTGTGACCTTGGGTAAGTCACTTAATCCCAATTGCCCTGCCTTCCCCCCTCTGAAAAGAAGAAAAACAACAGCAACAACAAAACAAAAAAAAAAAAAAACGGCATTCTGTGAAGGGGTCCATAGGCTTCATCAGATTGCCAGAAAAGTTAAGAACCCCTACTTCGAGGTCCTTCTCCTTCATTTCCCCTGAACTGACATTAGACAGATAAGCCCAGAAAAAACTTTTTTACTGATAAAGAAATGTTGTTCTCTGAGGTGATATCCCATGCTTCATCTCCAACACAACGACCAGTGGTTATGCTTATCTATGTGCTTTCAGTACTTGCCTTCTTGTAACAAGGTGGGCATATCCTACCTAAGTCTCCTCTAAAAGGGATAACCACCGAATAGCAGTTTATTCACAGCGTCTCCCAAAGTGCCTGTTCCCTTGTGCCATTTTAGGTTCCCTTAGAGAATCAGAACTGAAACACAACCTGGAGAACCCTTGGAGCACTGTCCCTTTCCCAGGTTTATCTGTGAAGAATCCTGCAATAACTGGAAAGGTCTGGAGATTAGGATGCTAGAGGAGAGGAGGAGGCAAACTGGTAGTTCTAAGAAACCTTCTTGGGGGAAAAAAAGACAAGACAGAGAGCCCATTTTCAATCTCCAGTTAAGATAATATGACATTCCCCAAGCAATCCAAGTAAGGCCCCTTGATGCCAGGTCAGGTCTGGCCCCTGCTGCCACCTTTCTCATAGTAAGAAAACGTTGCCCCCAGAGCCATAACTAGGAATTCTGGACACTCACCCTGGGCATATTCACTTGGGGAGGAGGAGGGGGATAATGTGGACACAGCAAACAGTCTGTGAACCTCAGGTACAATTGAATCAAGGAACCTTGACAGAAGGGTTCAGGAAGGTGGAAGGTAGGGTGTCAGCCTGGAAAAGCAGAGGGACAAGACAGAAAAGCAGGCCCTGGGAGAGGGACAGTCTGAGACCAGCAGCATGCCTCCCCTTCTGATGTTGGAGCCCTGGAACAAAGTCCCACTCACCTTGCTCTCCTCACCCCACTGCCTGAGAAATGTCTTTGGGGGACTTCCACTCTGTCTTTAATTTAGCCTCCATCCCCAGTCATTGCAATCCTGGTCCTTCCAATTGCCATCCCAAAGCCTCAAAGAGGGCAGTCTGTCATGGAGAAATGGATCAATTCAGGCCTTAAAGAGGCATCAGGAGAGACAACCCACAGGAGGGAATCCACAGAGCTACTGTTTATAAAACATTCTGTCTACACAATATATAATGGCTGCCTATAACCCAGCATCTATACAACGCACAGCAGCTGTCTCTTTGATATATGGCTACCCTGCGACTGTCTATATAATATACTGCTTATGCAACATATAGATAGTGTCAGCATAATCTACAGCCAACGAGACCAGAGATTTAGAGACCTCTCTATCCATCATTATCACACAGTCCTGCCTGGTAGGTGCAAGCATATGCTTTCAATGCTAGGTTTTACAGAAGTATCCATACTGTCTCAGTTTAACGTTTGAACTGAGGGGTGTGGAGCTCCCACCCTGGAACCTTTTTGTCACAGGTCAATTACTCAATCAACAAGTATTTATTAAACACCTACTATGTGCCAGTGTTACACACTGTGCTAGGTTCTGGGTATATAAACAATGAGATCAAAGAGTTGCTTCCCTCGAGAAGCCGACATTTTATTAAGGAAGACATTGCGTTTATATGCCAATCAAACATTATTATTAAGAGTCTACTATGTGCCAGTAACTATAAGATATATACAAATTAAATACAATGTAATTGATAGGCACTCTCCTGATCTTCTGGGGAGATCAGAATACACCTATATAAGGGATAGTATTTGAGCTGAGCTTTGAAAGAGTCTAGGCTTTCTAAGAGGGCAAGGTGAGGCGGGGTAATGCACTTTAAGCACGAGGGAACAAGCTTGGGGACTAGTGGTGAAATGCCGAGTGTAAGAAGCAGCCAGTTTAGCTGAATCATTCCATGTGAGGATGAAGAGAAGGGGAGTAGTATGTAAAAAACTTGGAAAGGTTGACTGGAGTCAAATTGGGAAGGGTTTTCAATGCTAAACAGAGGAATTTATATTTCATTCTAGAGATAATGGGAAGAGGTTCTTAATCTTCTATCTGTGAATAGATTTTAGGAGGTCTATAAACTTGAACAGGAAAAACTTACATCTTCATTTTCACTAATTTCTAACTGAAATTTAGCATTTTCTTCAATTATAAATGTAGGCAACAAACATTCTGAGAAGGAATCCATAGGCTTCACCAGATTGCCAAAAGGGTCTGTGACATAAGCAAAAAGTAAAAATAGGTAAGGATCCCTGCTCCCGGGCTCATTGAGAAGGGCAAGGACAGGGTAAGACCTTTGCTTTAGGAATATCACTTTGATCACCAGGTGGAGAATGGATTAGAAAGAGTAGAGACTAGAGTCAGGGAGACCAACCAGAAGGTTATTGCAATAGTTCTGGTGAGAGGTGATGAGGGCCTGGGTTAGGGTGGGAGCTATATGAATGGAGAAACAGTAAATGATTCAAGAAGCTTTGTAGAGATCAAACAAAACTTAGCATCTGATTGGATGCGTGGGGTAATAGAGAATGAAGAGACGAGGATAACTCTAATGATGTGAACCTGGGTGACTAGGTAGAGTGACAATATCCTCAACAGAAATGGAGAAATTCAGAAGGATAGATTTAGAGGGAAGAGATAATGAGTTTTGTTTTTCGTATGTTGAGTTTGAAATGTTTGCAGGACATTTAACTCAAAATGTTTGATAGACAGCTGGTGATACAGGTCTAGAGCTCAGGTGTAAGGCCAGGATACATACATATATGTGTACATATGTGTGTGTCCGTGTGTATTTATATATAATATGTGTATATATGTGTGCATCTGTATGTATATATGTGTGTGTGTATGTACGGGGTGTGTATGTGTGTGTGAGAGAGGAGTTATATACCTAGAGATGATCATTGAACCCATTAGAGCTAATGAAGTCACCAAGTGAGTGTAGAGAGAGAAGAGAAGAGGGTGTCCAGGGCAGTTTTTCCAACTGATTCATTTTACAGATGAGAAAACTGAGGCCAAAAAGGGTGAAGTCACTTGGCTAATAAGGGGCAAAGCTGGGGTTTGAACCCAGGTCCTCTGACTGTTGGACAGCTAGACAGCACAGTGGATAGAGTACCAGACCTGGAGTCAGGAAGACTCATCTTCATGAGTTCAAATCTGGTCTCAAACACTAGCTGTGTGACCGTGGTTAAGTCATTTAACCCTGTTTGCCTCCGTTCTTCATATGTAAATAAGCTGGAGAAGGACATGGCAAACCACTCCAGTATCTTTGCCAAGAAAACCCCAAATGGGGTCATGAAGAGATGAACCCGACCAAAAAACACAACTGAACAACCACAACTTCTGACTTCAGATGCTGCACAGTTTCCCAAAAGAATGAAGGCATAAAACAATAGGACTTTTATTGTGGTAGATTTTAACTTGGCCAAGGGGAGAAGGCTTAAGCCTAAATTGAAACACCCAAGGACAAGAACAGGGCACTGAGAGAAGGATATAGCTAGGGTGGCAACCAGGGATCCAAATGGGATCTTTGTACCATGTCAGAATAAAGAAGAAAAATCAGCGATTTTCCTTCAGAAAGCCCACCTCCATATTCAGCATCCTGAATTCAAATGAAGCTCCTCAGTCCTTACTCCTTGTTGATATGGGATGCCTGCTTGATAGGGAGTGGCACAGGGTCATACTTGAGCAAGTCTGGTTGGTTTTCCATTTCCAGGGTTACAGAAAGGGATTTTAAGTATTGGATAGTGGAAGGGAGCTGGTTAAAAAAAAAACCAGGAAGCACAAACATTGAGGTTTCCAGAAAACAGCAAGAAAAAGCATGTCAAGTGTCCAGAGCAGAAACAGCCTGGGGTTAAGAAGCTTTCAAGGGACTCATAAACTCCAGGATTTGGTGACCATCCCATTAAAGAAACATCATCATTCATACCATGGCTTAGAAATGACATTTTTTCAACTTGTCCATAAGGAAAATGGGTGAGTAGCCTGAGCCCCTGCTCATAAATCTGGGTACGTGAGTTTCCCTGGCCTAAGTAACTTAAGTCACCTAACATTTGCCAAGACTTAGCTGACCTGGCTCCCAGGCCTATAGAAGATCTGACAAGTTGGCCTACCAGTGAGCCACAGATGCCAGACCCAGACCTGAAGAGGACCTCCAGGATCCCCAAAGAAGTCAACTAATCCAACCTTCTCATCCTTCAGAAGAAGAGACTGAGTCTCAGGGAGATGACGTGATTTGCCCAAGATCCTATAAGTAATAAGTTTCAAAGGTGGTACTTAAACCCAGGCCTCTGAATCCAGAGCCAGGGTGATATTGCAGGAAGTCCATTGGACTAGGAGAATGGAGACCTGGGGATTATGCTCCCATTTCTGCCATAGTGTGAAAACTTGGGTCTCTCTGGGCCTCAGTTTTCTTACATATAAAATTGAGATTAGGACTAAATTAAACCTAGTAGACATTTAATATATGCAAAGAACTGTGTTAAAAGCTGGGGAAGACAAAATGGAGGCCACCCAGACTTTGCCCTTAATAACACATAAGCTAGCAAGGAGAAGACCAAGTGGGCAAAAACTGATACAAAGCAGAGTGAAAAAAGTTGAAGGGGAGGGTCAGGCTTCTGAATAAGACACCTTAGAAGTTAGTGTATTATATATCCAATTTTCCCTCCATGTCAGGTCTATTGAAGCCCCTCCCTCTTTTCTACCACTGCCTCCTTTGGGAAGCCTCCTCTGATTTCCTCAGCTGACTGTGATCTCTTCCACTTCAGAAGTGGAGAGAACAGGACAAAGAGCACCAAGGGCCAATATATGGAGGGAGGAGAAGACAGCAGCAGACAACAGGTGACAGGAAGAAGCCTAGGTTGGATGAAAAAGTGTAAGTGAAAATGAATAGTTTGAAATGAGGCTGGAAAGGAAGGGTGGAGCCACAGCATGTACAATCTTGAATGTCAAGGTCAGGAAGTTTATACTTTATTTGGTAGTCAGAGGGAGCTAGTGAACGTATCTGAGAGGAGCAATGAGAGCAGACTGATAGAAATGTATTGCTCAGGTTTCTGTGTCCAAGAGGGAGTAAAGAGAGGCAGAGACAAGGTGTAGGTAAACCCATTATGACACAATGGTCCTTAAAAGATAAAGAAGTAGAGGTATTAACGAGGCTGATTTGAGTGGGAATGGAAAAGAGGAGATGGTTACAAGATTTGACAGGGCTTGGCAACTGATTAGATGTGGGTAGTGAAGAAGAAAGAGTCAAAGGTGATTCTGAGGTTTGGAAGCTGGGTGATAGTGATCCATTAACAGAAATGGAGGAGTTAAGAGGAAGGTCAGGTTTTGATTTACAAAGCCTATTTCAGCAATGCTAAGCCTTTCAAATACTGTGATTCTAAGTCCAGAGCTCCCAAAGAAGGAGCCACCTGAGTTTTGACGTCCTTCAGTAGCCCCAGGCCTTCTTCAATCCCGGGTCTTTTATAGAATGAGCAGAGAACACATTTTCTTCCCTCTAAATAGTTTTTCGGGTCTGGCATAGATGGGCAGGAAGTCAAAGGGGTCTGCTGCTCAGCTTCCCCCTAAGATGACTAGTTATGTTGCTACTATGATACTACAAAAATCAGCCAGACTATTAACTGTAAAATGATAACTATTAACATGCAAGCTGTTTTCAGTGGAATCTGCCTAATTATCTAACATTCAAATGGACTGAAATTCACCCATGTTCTTGTTCTCCCTTACGAGCCCTCCTGTGTCAAGTCAGGCTGGACAGTGTAGATAAACACCTGGTTAGGCACCACTCAAGTATGATTAGTAGTGCCCACAAGATACTAAAAACAGGCTTAAATTTAGCATGAATAATTTAGTTTAGATAGAAGTAATAACTTGCTGATTGTGTAGCTTGCTACACATTCAAATAATTCTGGGGATATGCTACAGAATCTTCCTGTGAAACAGGGAGGGACTCCTTAAAAATAGGATCAATTCCCATCTGCTTGGGAACATTTGGCAGGGCCAGCTAATCCACTGGAAAGCAGAGTAAGGATCCAAAAAGATCTTAACTGGCCAGAGCACTGGGCTGGAGCTAATAAGATGAAATTTAATAAGGATAAATGTAAAGTACTTAGGTTCAAAAAATTAACTTCACAAGAACAAAACGTGGAAGGTAATGCTAACCAAGGTTCACTTGAGAAGGACCCAGGATTTTATTGAATTTCAAGTTCAACATAAGCCAACATGGTAACCAAAAAAAACCCTAATGAGCTCCTAGGTTCATTAAAGGAGGCAAAGTGTCCTGAATTAGGGAGATAGTATTCTCTGCCCTGGTCATACCATATCTGGAGTATTTTGCTTAGTTCAGGTTCTCATGCTTTTATGAAGGAAATTATCATGCTAGAGAAGATACTGATGAGTGTAAGGCTGGGATCCTGCAAATCTGGCCTCAGATATTTACTAGCTGTATGACCCTGGCCAAGTCATTTAACCCTGTTTGCCTCAATTTCTTTATCTGTAAAATAATCTGGAGAAGGAAATGGCAAACCACTCCAGTATCTTTGCCCAGAAAACCCCAAGTGGAGTCACAACTGAAAAAAACCAACAACAAGGAGTTTACATTTTAATAAGGGAATACCACATAAAAGAAAGCTGAAAAAGAAAGGGAGGTGGGCTAATATATGAGGCATGGTGAAAAGAGAGAGAGAGAGAAAGGGAGAGAGAGAGAGAGAGAGAGAGAGAGAGAGAGAGAGAGAGAGTCAGGAGTGAAGGTTTGAGAGGAACAAACAGAAGAGTGAACATTGCTGGTCTGGGCACTTTCTTTAAAATGAAGTCTCTGGGAGGAAGTGCACAATCCCAAGAAGGGGCCAAAGGGGCTGAGAGGTCTTCCAGGGTAAGAAGGCTGCTGGAAAATTGCAGCAGAGGGATATTCCAAGACAAGACTATAGAGGTAAAGAAAGTCAGGAACAGAGCCAAGAAAAGAACAAAGGAGTAAATCTAACGGAAGAGGAATTGCATTTGTTCTGCTAAACCTTGATGGAAAAATACATACATATAGATATATAGCTATAGATATATATGCATTGTATAGAAGTTATAAAGAAGCAAATTTCAACTTGATATAAGAAAATATCATCCATCAATAAATTCTCATAAGGCATGATCTCTAGTCTCTTCAGAAAACTGATCAGCCTCCTTTGGCTTGCTTACCAATATCCTTCCCAAAATGTGGAGCTGAGAACTGAACACCATGTCCCAGATGGAAAAACGCAAGCATCACCCAATGGGTACTATGCTTCTTAATAAATCCTAAAATGACCTTAGCTTCTTGAGTACTGCAAGTAAAGATCCAGATCTATTTTCAGATGAACTGAAATCTAGCCATACCTCCTCTGCCTTGTCCTTGAGAAGTTGATTCTTTGAACCCAAGTGTAAGACTTTACATTTAACCCTATTAAATTTCATTAGGTCTAGCTTACTGAAATCTTTTTGCATCCTGACTCACTCAATTCAGTATGTTAGTTATCCCTCCCATCTTTGTACCATCTGCAAATATAGTAACTATGCCATCTAGGCCTTCATCCAAATCACTGATGAAAATGTTAAACAGCACAGGGCCAATGACAGATCCCTAAGGCACTTCACTAAAGAGTTCCCACCAAGTTGATATCAAAACATTATTAACTAATCTCTAGGTCCAGTTAATAGGAAAGTAAATTTAAAGCTGGAAAGAACTGTAAGGTCATCTAATCCAATCCCTTCATTTTACAAATGGTGAAATTAAGGTCCTTTGACTTGTCCAAGGTCACATAGGTATTAAGTGGGAGAGTCAGGTCATCTAATTCCAAATCCAGTCTTCTTCTGACTGTACCCACACTGTCCTCAAACAGTTTGGGGTTTTGCCTTTTGTTTTTTTTGTTTTTGATCATCACACCCATCTTCATATTCATCTTCTCTCCAAGGATAGTATGATACACTTTGTCAAATGCTTTACTGAAATCTAGCTAAACTATCTGTATGGTATTTCTATCACAAGTCACCTTAGAAACAGACTTTAACAGTCTCTCTACCCTACCATGCCCTTGGATACAGTGAGGGAATGGGTTTTGGTTAAGGAAGGAAATGAGTCAATTCACGTAAACAGAGACAGAGCTAAATCTACATTGATCCTTTTCCTAAAACACCAATCCAGGCAGATGGCTGACAAGCAAACCAAGTACAGAAGCACTTTTAAATTAAGGAACCCTCTACCCACCCCCATCAGCTAGGAACAACTGAAAAAAACAACTTGGAGCAGGAACAATGCTAAGTAGGGAAAGGACCCAATCTTGTTGTGTATCATCATCACATAAAACAACAGGGAACCATCCAGCAACACAGAAGATGAATATTGTGTAGTTCAGAGCCCTAAGTGTTAACAGTGCAGAGGAGAGGAAGTTCAGGGAGAATTGGAATAGTCAGGAAAAGGCCTCAGACTCTAATGGTTAGGACTAGTATAGGAGCAAGGGCAGAGCATGCCTCAACAGAGGGAAAAACCCAAGATGTGAAGGAACCCATGAGGGGTTTGTAGGACAATGAGAAAAGCAAATTGAGCTGAGCAGAGGGTATGCATAGTCAAGCAAGAGGTCTTAATGGAATTCATGCTCAGGGTGAGTCAACACAACAATATGGCGATTATTAGAAAGCCTCCGATGATCTTAGGTTGCATTGTGAGATTCAGAGTGTACAGAGAAAGTGGGAAGTAATAGCCCTGCCTTACTCACTCTGCCCTAGTCTGAGGACATCCAGAACACTGGGTTCAGCTCTACGTGGCACATTTTTTGCAGGACATTGAAAGGCTAGAGAAAGGAGGCAACACGGTAAAAAACAGAAAGACCGATGGCTCTGAAAGCAGAGGATCCTAGTTCAAATTCCACCACTAACATTTACTACCTGTATGACATCAGCAAAATCATTTAACTTCTCTTGGCTTCAGTTTCCTCATTACAAAATAAAGGGACTTGCCTAGATGGTCTCAAAAGTCCCTTCCAGTCAGGGATGTACCACAGTCAGCTTATCCCAGGTCATTGTTAAATTTTCAGTGTGAGCATTTATGCCTCAGAAATCAACAAATGCTACAAATCAGGCCTAGATGTATTACTTTGTTGGTTGTCTAAACAAGAAAATGATGGAGAAAATGTTACTAATACAGATCAAATTTAAAAGTGGGTTATATTTGGGGCAGCTAAGTGGTGCAGTGGATAGAGCACCGGCCCTGGAATCAGGAAATTCTGAATTTAAATTTGACCTCAAACATTTACTAGCTGTGTGACCCTGGGCAAGTCCCTTAACCCCAATTGCCTCAAACAACACAAAATGGCTTTGCATTTTTTTCAAAGAGCCTGTTGTTAAATATTTATCCCTGCTTCTAGCCTAAGTCTGTGATCCTGTGATCCTATGGTATCCAGGTGGTAATAACTAAGATGGGTTGACATGCAAAATAATGCCATATGAGAATGTGTTAAAGGAACTGGGAGGATGTTTATCTTGGAGAAGAGAAGCCCTAGGCAAACATGATAGCTATCTTCAAGTATTAGAAAGGCTGACAAGTGAAAGAAAGGATAGACTTGTCCTATTTGGAACCAGGGAACAGAACTAGCCAGAAACAACAAAGTGTCAGATCTGAAAGGAAAACTTCTAATAATTAGAGCAATCTAAAATTAGAATGGGTTACTTGATGAGGTAGTGAGTGTATGCTAATTTCACATACTATGTTGATATTGACATTTTAACCTAAGCCCTTTTCACTATAGGAATCCCTTTGCAGTGTATTACTCATCAACCAAAGTCTAATTTCAAATTACTGATACCCTAATTTTTCTGGAATCTGGTTTTATTACTCATTTGAACTTTTGTCCAACACTGAGTTAAGCATGTTGCAAGGTCAGGCTTTGCCAGAACCTATACCACTTTCTGAGTTGTGTGACCTTACCCAAGTCCTTTAAGGACCTCAGTGTTTTCATCTGTAAAATGGGGGAGAGAGGAGGATGGAAATGGATGTGATCACCTCAGACTGACAACTGTCCACATTTCCTGACTTCCCAATACGAAATTTTAGTGAAGCCAGGGGATAGTCAGCTTCCTTGGTGTGGGGGGATGAGTGCCTAGTAGAGGCACTGTTTGGTGCATCAAGAGACAACATTTTTAGGGAGGAGTGATGGTGTCTTACAACCTTTAAGAAGTAATAGCAAGGGCATCTAGGGGGCACAGTGAATAGAGCACCAGTCCTGGAGTCAAGAGTACCTGAGTTCAAATCCAACCTCAAACACATAACACTTATAGCCTTGTAACCTTGGGCAAGTAACTTAACCATAATTGCCCTGCCCTGCTCCCTCCAAAAAAAGAAAGGCAAAAAAATAAAATAAAATAACAGCAGAGGTCAGTCTTCAAGTTTTCTCCCCTCCTGCTGAAGGAGACACACTACCATATAGGTCCCAAATGTCAGAAACACAGAGCTAATTCCTCATTTGCCTCCATCTGGCACTCTCAGGAAACTTCTGGAGGGGGAAGGAGTGCTTACTGTAACCCACAAAAACATGTTAAAATACAGACATCATGAACTCAAATACCCACAAAAAACCAAACACACACACACACACACACACACACACACACACACACACACACACACACCAGTGCTGAAACTTAGCAGACCTGTTTGGGGATACTGGAAAATTCAGTGAGACCTCTGGGATAGGCAGACGGGAAAAGGGCCTTAGAGATCAATGGAGTAAAAGTACCCAGAGATCCAGAAAGGACAGTTTCACATAACATGAAGCAGTGGATAGAACACTGGGCCTGGAGTCAGAAAGACTTGAGTTCAAATCCAGCCTCAAATACCTATTAGCTGTATGGCCCTGGGCAATTCACTTAACTTCTGTCTGCCTCAGTTTTTTCAACTGTAAAGTGGGAATAATAATAACATCTACCTAGTAGAGTTGTGAGGACCAAATGAGATAATATTTGTAAAAGTGGTTAGCTTAGTGACTGGTACCTA
Organism: Gymnobelideus leadbeateri; assembly: GCA_011680675.1. Classification (NCBI taxonomy): domain Eukaryota; kingdom Metazoa; phylum Chordata; class Mammalia; order Diprotodontia; family Petauridae; genus Gymnobelideus; species Gymnobelideus leadbeateri. The sequence continues at coordinate 84,892 of WOXC01000446.1, read as the reverse complement.
GTAAGCACTTTGTACATGCGTATTTCTCTTCCCCCTTCCCTTCCTTCCTTCCCCTCATGCTAGTCACTGGGGTGATTCTAAAATGGTACATTCTCTACTCTAAGGGGATTGTAATCCAGCAAGGTAGATAAGACAGATGCCCAAATAACTGCAATACAAATTAGAATATATGAGTTAGTACATGGGAAAAGGCAAACAGAAAAGCTTGAGATCCAATGAGGGAAAGATGATGTCCAGAGGGATCAGGGAAGGGTTCTGGAGGATGGAGCATCTACATTGAGCTTTAAAGAAAGAGAAGGATTTCTAGAGGTAGCGATGTCAGGGTCCAGGGAAGAAAAGAGAATCTATTCCCAGTTTTTTTAAAAAAGGGTAATACATACAAGTGGGTAGATCTGGGAGAGGAGAGGAAGGGGCCAGGCGTTTGGAGTATAGAGGACACGAAAAGGAATTATGTGAGATAATTCTAGAAAGGTAGGAGGTAGGAGCCAAGGTGTAGAAGGCTCAGATGTCAGACCAAGGGATTTGTAATATACATGGTAAAAAACGTGGAGCCAAGGATTACCAAAGTGCAGACTCTCAGAGGCCATTCTGCCCAACCTGTGTCTGAACAAGAATCCTCTCACAACACCCCAACTAGTCATCCAGCCTTTGCTAAAAGAGGGCATAATCATGTACCTCCAGAGGCAGCCCATTCCACTCTCAAATAATGTTAGTTGTAAGTAAGTTAATCCTTTATATCAAGCCTAAATTTGCCCCATTTACCCCATTTATCCACTGCTCCTAATTCTGTTCTCTGGGTCCAAGGAGAATAAGTCTTCTATGTGAGTCTCCCATAGATACTTAAAAGACTGCTATCACGTCCTCTTGATTGTTCCCCTTCTAAACACCCTTAGTTCTTTCATTTGGTCTTTGTATAGATCTTCACTGTGCTGGTGACCCTTTTCTGGATGCTCTCCAGCTTATTAGCGCCCTTCCTAAAATGTGGTATCCAGAACAGAACACAATAGTCTCTGGGTAGATTTACCAAGCAAGTTTGGAGTCAGGGGACCTGGTTGCCAGCAACTGATGGTGTAGGGCGGACAGTGAACAAAAGGTTCAGGCTAGGTGAGCATAGTTAGGCAACAATGCTGGTTTAATGGAGTAGTACAGTTGATTATATATCTTTCTTGTTTATGCATGGAAAGTTTTACAGTGAACTTCAGGATCACCAGTTTCTCACTGATGCACTCAGCTAAACATAGATACAAGGAAAAGACCTGGAACTACTAGTCCATTTCCTGCATGCCCAGATTGCTTGTGGGAGACACAGCAATATTCCTTGATACTGATTGCCAAATATTATTCTTGGGGGAAGATATGACACACCTGTCCACCTCCCGGATTTAAACAAGTCATCAAGTCAGGACTCCGACAGAGTTCAACGAGTGCTTGAACTCGGAGCAAGTCACAAGTCTCTGGACTCAGACACAAGCTCAAGAATCCGTTAGACTTGGCCCCCCACACCTGGGCTGCAAATAGAGGCCCTGGTTCGAATTCTCTGGCTCTGCTGTGACCTTGGGTGAATCTGGGCCTTACCTTTTTTTTTTTTTTTTGGACATGATTCCTGGAACACTGACTCTGATGGGTGAGCTTTCACCTTCTCTTTTCTAAAACTAGGCCTCCGTGGTCATTTCCTCTGTATTTTCTCATTCCTGGAGCTCTCACCCCAGGTGAAACCTTGGACTCTACCCATGAGACAAGTAACCTTTGTTTTATCTGATCCAGAATTAGTCTTCCATAATTTCTGGCTGTCTCTGCACCATGACATCCTTCTCCACACTCGAGCCTGAGCACGTGCACACACACACATGCATGCACACGCACACGCACACGCACACACACACACACACACACACACTTCTTTTTTAACAATACCATTATGCACTGTCTTCCCTCATTAGAATGTAAGCTCTTTGAGGATTAGGGCTATCTCGCCCTTGTAGATCCTCAGTACTTAACATAGTTCCTATAATATAATAAGCGCTTAAAAATGCTCTATCTGTAGAAGGAAGATTATAGATAATATATATTATAGGTAATATATATAGATTATAGATGATACAATTATGGATAATTATAGATAATAGATTATCTCTGAAGTCCCTCCCAGCTCTGAATCTAAAATCCCTCCTAGATGCTATGCCCTTCTTAATACAGCCGAAGGTCACATAAGCGTTTTTTAGCTCTTCTATATCATGCTTGATATATTCCATTAAAACCCCCACATCTTTTCCCAAATGAACAGCAATTTAGCCATGCCTCCCCCATCTTGTACATGTGAAGATAATTTTTTGAACTCAAATGTCAATTTTACTCCTACCCTTATTAAATTTCATCTTATTAGATTTAGCTTATTGTAGTAGCCTGTCAATATCTTTTTAAAAACCTGATTCCGTCATTCAGTGTTTTTGCTAGTTTGCCTAGCTTTTAACCAATTGAAATTTTGATATGGATGCCATCTATGCCTTTACCCAAGTCATTGACACAAATGTTAAAGATCAAAGGACCATGCAGCAGTCTCTTAGGCATTCCAATGTAGACCTCCTTCCAAGTTCATATCAAACTACTATTGATTATTCTTTGGGTCCAAATATTCAAACAGTCTGAATACATTTAATTATACTATGGCCTATCCCACATCTATTTATATTTTTCCTAAGAAAGACTTTGTCATACACTTTGCTGAAAACTATAGCAATAGCATGCTGTTCACCTACAATCTAATAACCCTGTCAAAAAGGGAAATAATGTTAGTTGGCATGACTTATTCTTAATTAAGCCTTGCTAGCTTTTCCTTTTCTAACCATCCATTTAATGATAGGTTCTAGAATTTTACCAGGAACCAAAATCAAGTATATTGTTGTTATAGTTTGCAGTCCAGTCCAATTCTGCAAATATTATTTATTATATGAATAGCTGAAATGCAAAGCACAATAGGCAACATGGCATGGTGGAGAAAGTGCTAATCTTAGAACTGGAAAGACCAGAGTTCAAATCCTTGCCTCTGAGAGAGGTATGATCCTTGGCCAGTTATTTAACCCCCTATGTGCCTTGGTCAATTCCATAGGACGTATCTATTAAATATAAATGGATCGAAGTCATCAGATTTCTGGATGGAGACAAAAACACAGATACTTTTCATGTTTACATATATGTAAAGTGCCATACTTAGAGCAAGGTATACAGAAAAAAAAAGGAAAATTTGCCTTTAGATTCAAAGACCTTACATTCCATTTTAGGGATTAGATTGAATGCATGGTAGAGAATGGGGAGCCATGCAGTTCAGGTGACTCAAGCTCATTAAGAAAGCCTAGGCCCTCTCTTACTGAATCCTCACTTACCTTTGGTCTTAATTCCCTTCCCTTCCTTTTTTTTTCCTTCCTTCTTTCCTTCTTTGCTTCCTTCCTTCCTTCCTTTCTTTCTTTTTTCTCCTTTTGTTCTTTCTTCCTCTTTTTTCTTTCTTTCTTATCTACAATAGGGAAGGACCTTTGGGCTGGAAAGGACATAACAACCAAAAAGAAAATTTTAAAGAAAGGAAAAAAAGAAAGAATTGGGCCCCTTTTCCTTTCTTCATCATTACTTATCACCATCCCATTCACCTTGAGCTACCTATCATGCCTTCTTTGATCCTCCTCTTTTTCCAAAAATAGCTTTTTAGCAAATCTCATTTTATCATTCTTAGCTTCCTTCACCCGCCTCAGCTCATTCTGAGTAGCCAAATTTGTCTGCAGCCAAGGCTTTATGTAAAGGAGTACCAAGAGATAAAGTTGGGGCTAGATTGTTACTTGAATGCCCAGGTAAGGAGCTTGAAATGTGTGTATGTGCAAAAAGTGGCATTATTTTTTAAAACCTAATCTTGCAAACAGTGTAGAGGAGAAGACTCAGGGCAAAGAAACCAATTAGGAGACTAATAGTCAAGAATGAAGTAATAAGAACCTAAACTATGGCAGTAGTAATGAGAATGGAAATGAAGAGACGGATTCAATAAACATTAATTGCCAATATCAGATGAGGAAGGAACCTTGATTTTCTAGGATAGTCTCCTAATTTTACAATAAAAGAAATTGATTTTGATTTCTGGTAAAATTCTAGAGCCTATCATTAAAGATAAGTTACTTGCTAACTTAATGTGGTGAAGGAGCTGAGGTGAGGGAAGGATGACTTCAAAATTTTAAGCTTTTGTCATGAGCAGAATGAAGTCACCATTTACAGAAATAGGGCAATCTATAGGGAGAACTGATTTGGGGAGAAAAGATGAACTCTGTTTTAGATAGTAGTTGTCCAAATTGACACAGCAATTCATGTGCAGATGTTCAATGGGAAAGTAGAGGTGTACCAGCTAATCCCATTTGATGGAAAGTGAAACTGAGGTCCAAAGACTTTCCCAAGAATTAACCATCTAAGGAGCTAGCTCCCTAGTCAGCTCTCCTTCCTCCTCTCCTCTTTCTTGTTAGCAGCTATTCAGAAATTTTTTGGACTCATCCTCCATCTTGAATATCAGTATCAGAAAGGTGGCTTGAAGGGAAGCAGAGGGGTAACTGTCAAGACCATTCACCAAGGCTGCCATATTATTGCTCTATTGATAGGAGGAAAAGTAAAGAGGAATGAGGTGAGAATACCTATCAGGTCCCCATTTTCCAACACTAGAGGAAAGGAGAGGTTGAGTTTGTGCCTAGAATAAATAAATAAATAAATATATATATATATATATATATATATATATATATATACATATATATATGTATGTATCTATGTATATGTGTATATACATAAATATTTATATGTGTGTATATATATATATATGGATATTGTGTATATACATATACATATGTATATACATATGAAGATCAGAAAGTAGACCAGTTTGGCTAGAATCTGGAGTGTGCAAGGAGGAGTAATGGGCAATAAACCTAGAACAGTAGATTGGAGCCTAATGGAACATAGGCCAACTTGGCTGGAACCTAGAGTGTATGCAGGGGAATAATGCGTGAAAGGGAGCCATGTATAGAAGCCACAAAAGAAAAGCTGAAGGATTTTAAAAGCCAGAGAGTTTGCATTTTGTCCCTAGAGGTAATAGGAAGCTATTGAAATTTTTGAGCAAGGGAGTAGCATGGTCAGACCTGTACTTGAGGAATGAAAATGTGTGGACGGTGGACTAGAGAAAAGAGAAACAGGGCAGAGAGACTAGGCATGCAAGCAGGAGGTGATAAAACAAAGTGGGAGCCATATGAGTAGAGAGAGGATGAAAATGACAAACATTATTGGAAACAGGATTGACAAGACTTGGCAAGTGATTAAGGGGAGCATGAAAGAGTAAATAGTTTAGGATGACTCCCAAGGTGCCAACAGGGAGACTTGAGGGCTCCCCAGGACACAAATTAGAGAAGTTTAGAAAAAGAAATGTTTCCTCTAGAGCGACAGACTTGGAGTCAGAAAGACCTAGCCTCTTATGCTCAGTAACCTTATATTTCTGGGTAAGACTTTGACCTCTCTGAGCCTGTTTCCTCATTTGTAAATGACAAGGTTATACTAGATGGCCCCTGAGGTCTCTTCTAGCTCTAAATCTATTGTCTAATAGATTTAGACTAGATAATAGATTTGGGCCAGCTAGGCAGCACAGTGGATAAAGCAATAGCTGTGTGACCCTGTCACTTCACCTCTGTTTGCCTCACTTTTCTCATCTGTAAAATGGGAATAATACTAACACCTACCTCCCAAGATTGTTGTGAGATAATAGTTGTAAAGTGCTTAGCACAGCATCACATAGTAAGTGCTATCTAAATGCTAGCCATCATTATATAATCATCATCAATATGATCTATGCCCTGGGGTGAAGGGTCATAGAAGAGGAGGGAAAGGAGGAATACTGACCAACACCAAGCTTGCTGCCTTCTGTCATTAAGACTCAAGGCCAACAGCTTCAGATTGGTCCCCAGGTCAGGCTTCCCCTTGCTTCTGGTGCACTGGTTTCGACCCACAGTTTAAGAAGCACTGAAAGGGTCGAGAATGAAACAAGTTTAAGAAGCTCCATGGACAGGATGGATGACATCAACAGCCAGCCCCCCATAACTGTAATAACCACTGTGCTATAACCTGCCTGGTTCCCTTGTGATATGCTGCAATTACTGTGTGTTTACAATATCCATGCCAACTGTCCCAGCTTCCCCTTCTTCTCAAATTTATATACCTTCCCCAATCTCCTAAAATCTTCCCTCACTTTCTCACTGCACCCCTGAAATCTGGAAGGGGCAGGAGAAAGGGAGAATCATAGTGCAGAGTAGAGCAGAGCTTTGTACCTCCTTGTAACTCCACCCCACACAAGTTCCAGGAAATGGGACCATTGTGAATTCATAATGACATCATAATAGCTCCCGTTTTAATAGTGCTTATGTAAGGCCTTCAAACCGCTTTCCATCTATCATCATATTTGATGCACACAGCAGCCCTGGGAGGCTGCTGTTATTGCTATTTCCCTTTTAGAGGTGAGGAATCTGAAGGTCAGATTGGGTAAGTGGTCACACAGCTACCCAGAGTCACACAGCTAGTGAATGGCTTAGGCTGGATTTCAAAGCCAGGACTTTCTAAATTAAAAATCAGAGCCTACAGCAGAAGAGACATACTTTGTCCCTTGACATCTTGGATCTAGGGAAGCTAGGTGGTACATTTAGATAGAGCACTGGTCCTGGAGTCTGGAAGACTCCTCTTCCTGAGTTCAAATCTGGTCTCAGACACTTACTAGCTATATGAATGTGGGTAAGTCACTTAACCCTGTTTGCCTCAGTTTCCTTATCTGTAAAATGAGCTGGAGAAGCAAATGGCAAACCACTCCAATATCCTTGCCAAGAAAACTCCAAATGGGGTCATGAAGAGTCAGGCACACCTGAAAATCTTGGATGAAGCCAGAAAAGAGATATGTGTGGACAGTTAAAGTTTTACTGCCTAAAAATAATTAACCTGAATGATCCAGGAACTTGAATAAAACTAGATATGCATTGAAGGACTATTTCCTTTGTTTAAATTCCAGGAATAAACCCAAATGAATAAGAATTTGCTTAGCTAAAAACCCAACCCAACCCAAATAATCTTTTTTTTTTCTAAACTGAATAGCAAAATAAAACAAAGGATTTTCCCCCAGAAAGACATCTGGAGGAAAGGCAGCAAATTATATTTTCTGAAACTACTGATCTGAAACAAAACTTGAGCATTAAAATAGCCTCTGAACCAAGCCTGACTTGAACCAGCATTTCATTCTGGTGAGTCCTTGGCATGGTCCTCCTTTAGACTGAAAAAGGATTGTGTTGGGATCCAAAATCTGCATCTTCTCTTTTGAAACGAGTCAGAAGTTGAGTCAGCAGTATGGGGGGAAAATAAAATCAAACAGTAGGATAAATAGAACAGAACATATTAAAAGAGCAAAGAACCTTTCTGCCTCAGGTCCTGCCTTTGGATAAGAGAGCCCTCCGGGACAGGACAGATATTATCAAAGAGAACACCCAGGATGCATTAATCATGTGTAATTCTCACAGGCCAGCCAGTGATAGGATGCACCAATTTGGGCAGGAAGGAGTTGAAACAGACAGGAACAATGTTCCTTCATGAATCTCTCTCTGCTGAGGGCTTCAAGAGTGTCGACCTATAGGAACGGTAGCTATTTTCCCATTTTCCTAGGAATGGCCTCAAGAATCCTAGGTAGCAGAGCCCCAGACTTGGCCCTTGTATAGAGGACCTATGTCACTCCCAGCAATCCAGAAAATGGCATGAAACCAAGAATAAAAAGCCCCGGGGCTGGGCAAAACTGTGTGGCCTTCTAATCTAGAGCTATCCGCCTGTCATGTTTACTAAAATACAAATCCAGCAGTCTCCACCCTCTATCACCTGACAGTGTCAGCCCTAATACCAAAGTGGAGATGATTCAGGACCCCATCTGTAAACAGACTTGGAGTCAGAGATTAAGGAGACATGACCGTGACACTTCCCCTATCTCTGACCCTCCCTGGAGGAAGTTGGGTACTTTCTAATAAGGGTATAAAGGCCAGGCTGGGACACACTCCCACCTATCACCAGAACCACCTTCACTGATCTTGGCAGGCCCTGGGCATCACGGCACATGTGAGTATCTGTTTCTCAACCTCCTTCCATGTGGGTCTGGGGAAATTGCTGACAATTTGAGGGGTTGTTTAAGATTATCCTTCATTTTCTGATCTAAAAGAGGCATAGATAGTCTTTAAAAGCATGGATAGGGGGTGGGGAGGCAGGAATGCAGAACAGAACTTATTGAAAGAGCAAAGAATTTTTTAAATTTTTTATTTACTATTAGTTTACAACATTCAGTTCCACAAGTTTTTGAGTTCCAAATTTTCTCCCCCCTAAGTCCCCCTGCCCTTGATGGTATGCAATCAGATATAGGTTCTGCATATACCTCCACATTAAACATTACTCAAGTTGTAAAGAATTATAACCAATGGAGTGAACAACAAGAAAGAAGAAACAAAACAAAACGAAAAAGAGAGAGAGAGCAAGTAGTTTGCTTCAATCTGCATTCAGACTCTGTAGCTCTTTCTCTGGATGTGGATAGCCTTTTCCATCGTGAGTCTTTTGGAGTTGTCTTCTAGCCTTGCATTGCTGAGGGGAGCCCAGTCTATCAAAGTCAGTCATCACAGATACAACGTGTCTGTAATCATGTACAATGTTCTCCTGGTTCTAAGAGCAAAGAATTTTTGGTCCAGCCTTTGGAGGAGAAAAAGCAGCCCCCAAGAGCTGGACAAGCCTGTTTTCTCTGTGATCTGTGAGCATCACTTGACCGACTCTCCTTTTCAGAGGTTGACAGTCACTTGGGTCACCTTCTTTGAGCATGTGCTGGACTCTCCCTGTCCAGGGAAGAGGCTGGGCTGCAGGATTTCTGTGGATAAAAGGATGGGGTTTCCACTTCTGGGTCAGATCATTTGATCAGAGAGAGCTCTAATGCTGGCATCTCACCAAGAGGGCCAGTCTTGAATGGGAGTTCAAGGAGAGAGAGGGGTAGGAATAGGGTTCCAGCTTTGCTTGGGAGAGTTTTCAAAGCAAATAAAATCAACAGATATTTATTAGACAATTGTTTTGTCCAAAGCTTTAATGTGATTGCACTGCTTCTGAGAGAATGGAAACTTCTCCAGAGGACTCTGTGTTCTTTTTCTTCTCTGTTCTCTTGTAAGAGAGAGCTGAGCAAAGTACAATTGAGTAGATAGCTTAGGATGGGATAGGATGGCGTGAGCGGGGATGCTATGGCACAGCACGGGCCAGGACGGAAATCACACGGTGCTAGATCTAGGCAAGACCTTGGAGATCAGACAAGCTCCTTATTTTAGAAATGAGGAAAGTGAGGCTGAGAGAGGTTAATGACTTGACCAGGGTCACACTGCTGGTCAGTAGGAGTAATAGAACTGGAACACAGGCCTCTTGACTCTTAGTCCAACATTCTTTCCCCTACACCATACTGCCAAGGCTCTGCTTTTCACCACCATGCACACACTTACATAAGCACACTTCTGCTTGTGTGTATGTATATATGCATGTGTTATAGGGTGATTGGCCAGTGCTATAAGTACTCTCTCCCCTACTCTAGGGAAGCTTGCAAGGTTCAAATAGGGGTTGCTATGGGGAAAGGGGATGATAAAGTTCCAATCAATGACTTGGAAGCCAGGACTGATAGAAGGGAGTGGGGGGATTGAGGCTGTGTTAATGAAGTATGGATTGACTGGTTGGAAGCTGATTAGCTTTGGCACTGGGCTTTTCCACAGCAGTGGCAGCAATAGCAAAGGAGAATCAATACTAATCCCTTGATCCCATTAGGGGCTCTTGCAGAGGTTTCTCTGGCTCTCCAGAACTGAGACAACAGCCCTCCTGCCCTCCACCCCACTTTACAGATCTCCTTCATCTCCACATTCACAGAACCCCAATTCTCAGGCAGTTCCTCTCCCAGTGACCAGAGCCTAGCTTCTAGGTGAACACAGGGTAGAGTGTGTGTTTTAGAACTGACTGCTTCCCCCATCCCCAATGGCCCTATCACTTTTCTTGCCTGTATTCTGTCCTTCCTCAACCCTGGGCTATTGCCTGGAGGAGGAGAAGCTATGTTCTGTCCTGTAGAACCTCAGCTAGCCAAAGGCCACCCCAGCCCCTCATATCCATGGACCCAAAGTAGTGCCCATTTCTTCTAAAGACATATCTTGTCCCAACACTGGGGAGCTCTGCCCCCTTCTTTTCAGATTTGCTTCATTATTAGGAGAGAAAAGGAAAATAGACATGTAGTATGATATGGTAGATAAAGAGGAGCCTAGAAGCCATAAGGACCTGGGTTCAAGTCCAGATTCAGACACATACTGCTGTGTGACCCCAGACAAGTTATCTAACCTCTCACTGTCCTAGATAACTCAGACTCTAAGTTGCAGATAAGGTATTCACTTGCATTGGTAAAAGTAGTTCTCTCAACCAGGAGTTTCCTACGTCAGCAAAATCACAGGTCTTGTGCCCATCTCTATGGCAAGAAGGGGAGAGTGGAAGCAAAAGAGAGACTTGTACAGGCAGAGGCAGCGAGGGAGGGCCGAGTAGCACTGTGCCTTTATTTTACTGCATTTATGGCAAAAATACCTCTGACGATCCCCCTCACAGACACCCCAATCTTTGATTTCCCACTTCAAGGACAGTGGAAATTAATCATACTTTCTCTTGCACGCTGAGGGCTCAGAAAAAATCTTTGCTCACATTTTAGAGCTAACCTAGGGCTCCCCACCATGCACCCAGATGATACCCATACCAGCCACACCTTCAGCATGGCCTTGTCTTTCTGGATCTCAGCTGAGCCTGCCCTTTTCCCCTTCTCTTCAAACCTGACTCCTTGCTAGAGTGATAGATGTATCACTGCTGCCATCTTATGAGCCTCGGTGATATTGCAGACAAAGATCTCCCTCCTTCCCAGAACTGACCCAGCCTGCCCGATACCCAACCCACCCCTTGGTCGGGAGGGAGGGCCTGGGAAGTCAAAAGAGCAAGGTGGACCAAGGCTTAGAAAAAATATCAAAATAATCATCTGACAAATATTTGTTAGGTATTTACAGTGTGTATATCATGTTAGGATCCCTGCTTTCCATGCCCTTACAATCAAGTTGAGAAAGAAACCATACACATGTGAAAATATAATTCATGATAATTGGGGATATTACATGATAAGTGCTTAATAAGCAGTAGGCACAATGAGTATTATTAGAACTCATAAGAGGAAGAGATGACTTCAGGCTGGAGTGGAGTGTTCAAAGAAAGCTTGTCATTTCTACCTTCCCAGCATCCACTCACACAGCTACCGTCCTCATATCAGCCTAGACTATTACCATAGCCTTCTAATTGCTCTTCCTGCTTCAAGACTCTCCCTACTCCAATCCATCTTTCACTCAGCTGCCACAGTGATTTTTCTAAAGTGCAGTCCTGACCATGTCACCCCACCCCCTCCACACATACATACCCCTACTCAATAAACTCCAATGGTTCACTCTTACCTCCGGGATCAAATATATAAACCCTTGATTTGACTTTTACCAGGTTCCTTCTTACCTTTACAGCATTCTTACACTTGACTCCTTCTCCACAACTCCATAATCCAGCAATATAGACTTGAAGTTCTTCACAGAAAAAACTCTATTTCCTATCTTCAGGCCTTTGCAGTGACAGATATACTCTGTCCCCTCACCTCTGCTTCTTAACCATATTCCTTTGAAACTCAATTTAAATCCTACCCTTACAAAATTCTTTCCTGGTCTCACCAGCTGCCAGTACCTTCCACTGTGAGATCACTTTTTATTTTTTTAGATGTTCTTTCTTACATATTTCCTCCTTCATTAGAATGTGAGTTACCTGATGGGAGGAACTTTTTTCTGAATCCTCAGAGCTTAGCTTGGGATACATGTACCAGTATTTGGTACATAGTAAGAACTTGTTTCCTAACTGACTTGAATTAGGCCTAAAAGATAGGGAAAGGCAAAGAGAAGGCCAGCCTGGGTAAAGGTAAGAATTGGCATGGCCTCTTAAGACCTGTGATTTTGCTGACATAGGAAACTTCTGGTTGAGAGAACTACTTTTACCAATGCAAATGAACACCTTATCTGCAACTTAGAGTCTGAGTTACCTAGGACAGTGAGAGGTTAGATAACTTGTCCAGGGTCACACAGCAGTATGTGTCTGAATCTGGACTTGAACCCAGGTCCTTCTGGCTTCTAGGCTCCTCTTTATCTACCCCATCATACTTAACTAGTGAGGTTACATCCACATACTCAGGGAAATCTACCAGCAGGCCAGAGAAGTGGACGTTAGAAAGGGAAAGTAAAAGAAAATGGATCCTCCTGTGTCCTTTACATTTCCCAAGGTTCTCTTGGGTAATGGGGCCATCAATGGGGTTTGGGGCAGGACTTCTTGTGTTCTTTGATGTTGAACAAACAAGCATCAGAACATGAGGAATGTAGGAAAGGAGACAAACAGGCTAGGAAATGCAAGCAGAGTGAGTGCAAATGTTATATCAAATGGGATCTTTACCAACGGCTCTTTTTAAAAGCAAAATTCAAATCATGCCAAGGAATCCTGGGGTATCCCTTGGGTTTGCTCTGCCTCCAGCCCAGAAGCCCAGCTTTTAAACTCCACAGCCCATTGAGGAACAGCACTAAGACACTGGCCAAACATACTCAAATGGAAGGGTCTTCACATCGGCCTCTCATCTCTTCTACATAGGACCTCCCAAGCCATAAAGAAGAGTGTGCTTTTTTTAGACCTTGGAATCACCATCCTGGTCCACACCCAATTCTGCCTCCTCTGCCACATCATATCATTGCCCACTGAGATGACAAAGGTGACTTTATGATACTTAAATTAAGCAAACTCTGTACATAAAATTCAGGACACTGGTCTGGGCACTGAAAACACAAAAATAAGATAAAGATACCACCTGCTTCAAGGTACATACATTCAAATCAGAGTGACAGGGACCTGTACATAGAATGCAAGGTAGGATGGGATGAAAGAACCTGAGAGATCCAATGTTATCTAACTAAAATGGGGGGAGGGATCATTTTCTGCCTGGTTAGATGGGGAAGAAAGATCAGTCTCATACAATAGGGAACCACTCTTCCAAGCTGAAGAGTGAGTAAAATGACCAGACCTGTGCATTAGGCAGCTGTATGAAGAATGGAATGGAGAGGATACTATACTATGAGAATAGTATAAGGGAAAGGTGAGAAACCTTAGGGAATAAACTGTAGTGTGACTGTGGGCAAACCTCATCTCTTTCAGACTCAGTTTCCCATATTGAAGAGATTGAATTAGATCATCTCTTAGATTACATCCAGTTTTCAGACCCTATGTCTCCATATAAAAAGAAGAGAAATTACAGGCATCCATATTCATCTCAAATACAGCAAAAGATGATCAAATGCTTAAGTCTAACTTCTTAATTTCAAAACTGTTTCAAAACAATGCCCTCCTCAAGCTCTTGGGAATCCTATGGCCTTCCTTTGTGGCTCTCAATGAGCCCCCAGGCTTCAAGTTAAAACTGCTTTTTGAAGGCTACAGGAATGTTAGAGCTAAGAGGGACCTTCCAGGTTATCTAAATTCTTCATTTTACGGTAAGTAACTTGAAGCCCACAGAGGGTAAGCAATTTGCCCGAGATTATGTCAGACTCGGGACTCAACTCCCAATGTAAGAAATAGTTCTTTCCATGATAGCACACTGATTCCCTCTATCTTTGGCTCTATTGTTCCATTGGTGTCATGAAATTAGCTTTTCCAAAACTCTCAATTTCATGATGCATTTATAAATGTGAGGCACTATTTCCCATTGGCTAGAAGACCAGCCTTGGAGTAAGGAAATCCTCTCTCTGTGACCTTGGGCAAGTCATTTAATCTCTTTATATCTTATCTTCTCAAATGGCAGCATTTGACAACATTGACTATATCTCCAGTTCTCCTCCTATCTTTTTAGCCACTCCTTAACCTTTACTGGTTCCTTATCTTCTGCTTGACTCCTTAAGATAGATGCTCCCCAAGGTTCTATCCTTGATCTTCTGCTTTTCTATATCTAACTCCTTTGTGATAATGGTCAGCCATTACTACAGCTTCAGCTATCATTTCTACAAAGATGAATCTCCATCCCAGGCCCCACTCCCAAGAGCCAGAACATTTCCAACTATCTATTGTAAATCTTTACATAGATGTCCCAGTGGCATCTCATACTCAACATGTCCACAACAGAAGTTATTTCTGCACATAGAGGGACTTAGATAGAAAATGGGGATTTCAAAGTGAAAACAAAAGAGGGGAAATAGCCCATATATATCACTAAGGAAGATACCACAGAGAAAAGCAGGCATCACATAAAAAGACGAAATCTGTAGAAGGGCACCATAATTCACAGGAGACATATCTAAGAAGAAGAGCAAGAATAATACTCATAGGTGCAACTGATTATACAGATTGTGCAGAATAAGGATTAAAAGCCAAATGAACTAGAAATCTTAATGCAAGGAGGTGAATTTGAGTCATAGAAATTACTAAAACGTGGTGAAACAGGGCTCATGATTGGAATGAGGCCATGGGAAAAAAATGCTTATTGAAAAGGAATAAATTAGACAAAAAGGATGTTAGAGTGCCATTGTATATCATGTTGTTGAACTCCTGTGTGGAATTCCACAAACCAGAGGATGGAGAGCATTTGAATGAGCAAAAGTGAAGGGAAACACAAAATCAATACCATTTCTAAAGACTACCCAATCACTACTACATGGAAGGTCAGAATATTCTTGACTTTCCTTCATTCTTCAAAAGATGGAAGAAAGTCTCAAAGGGAAATGCTATTCTAAACCTGATTCTGGTTGCCCAAGCAGAAATGATGTGAGTCTTGGGAGAGAGTAACCAAGCCAACTTAGACTTAGTGATAGAAAAGTCAGAGAAAGCTGGTCTGAGTTTCACCCGAGTTTATAAAGATCAGATCTCAGAGAGTTCAGAGAAAAGATAGGCAAGATCCTATGGTGTCTAGAAAAAGGCTTCCCAAGAGGGACACAATTCAAATAAGGAGAAAAATGGGGGGAGCTGTTTAAAGACACCCACATGGACACATAGAGAACTCATTTGTAACACACGGATGCATGAAATGCCTCTGGTATGGACCCCAATACTACAATACCTCACACAGAGTTTAGACTATCTTCTCATTCTCTGGGTTAGGTCAGTTACTGGAACCTGCCCTCATACTAGCAAGTCTGGATTCCTAGAGAAGGAACCCAAGTACATAGCTATACTCAAATGCTCTCAGGGTGCTGGGGTGAGGAATACATTCCCTCTAATCACCAAGATGAGTTGTCAAGCCCACACCCGTGCACTTCCATTTACACAAAACAAGCCAAGAAAAGGTCAGTTCTTTCTCCAACTTCTCCTACAGATGTTCATCCACAGATGCTATAATATAATCTCTTGCTTTAGTAGAGGAAGCTGTTATGATGAATCAAGGGCTGAGCCAGAAGTCAGGAAGACTCCAGGTGAAGTCATTTAATCTGATTGCCTCAGTTTCCAAAATTATAAAATGAGGGTAGTAATAACACCTACTTTCCAGGATGGTTGTGAGGATCAGATAACATTGTAAAGAGCTCAGCACAGGGTTTGGCACATAGTAGGCACTATATAAATGCTAGTTATTATTATTAGCATTGTTATTATTTTCCTCTGTGCCTAGTATGGTGTTTTGCATGCAGTAAGTACTTAATGGTCACTAAATGAATGAAGCTCAGTACCCTCCAATTCTGCCTTCCTAGCCCCAGCACAGCTCTTTCTGAACATCTCAATGGCCCCTAGATTCTTCCATATTCTGCCCATTCATTTGGCTCTGGAAGACCCAAAGGCCTTCTCTGTGAATGAAGTGACCCTAGAGTCCCTAAGAGGAATAACCCCAATGATAAGGGGGCAGGTAGGGGACTGACGTTGGCTTTCAGGGCTTTTCATCATTTAAAATGCTTCAAACTAAGGACTGAGAAGAAACCTTTGCATGGATTATAAAAGTTTCTTGCTTCCAGGCTTACCATTTGTCCCTACATTGAGCCTTTGGGACAAGCCACAGCTACTGAATCCTCAGCAAGACAGTCCTGAGCCCACAAGATGGGGAGAGAAGACCACCTATCTCCCCCTGCCTCCCACCAATGAGGCCAGCTCACAAGTCTGCAGAATGGCCCCTCATGCCCGGAACTCTCTCCCTTCTTATCTCTGCCTCCTTCCTCGTTTCCCTGATTTCTTTCAAATCCCAGCCAAAGTGCCACCTTCTGTTCAAGAAGCCTTTCTCAACCCTCCTTAATGAGAGTGCCTTCCCTCTGTGGATTATTTTCAGTTTATCTCGTATGTATCATGTTCACACACAGTTGTTTGCATGTTGTCTCCCCCATTAGACTATAAGCTCCTCGAGAGCAAGGACTTTTTTACATTTCTTTGCATACCTAAGACTTAGCACAGTGCCTCGAACATTAATAAATGCTTGCTAACTGACCGACAAATCCACGTCTTAGGACAGAGTGGATCACACCATTCTTTACCTGAGCCCTATGACCCCTCCCCAGCCTCCAGTGCTGCAGACCATCTGAGGAGGAGCATTTGAGGCTAGGGATAGGCACAAGGAATAGACTGCCTGGCCTGGAGTCAGGAAGACTCATCTTCTCAAGTTCAAATCTGGCCTCAGACACTTATTAGCCGTGTGACCCTGGGCAAGTCACTTAACCCTGATTGCCTCAGTTTCCTCATCTACAAAATGAACTGGAGGAGGAAATGGCGAGCCACTCCAGTATATTTGCCAAGAAACCTCTGACTGGGGTCACAGAGTCAGACATGACTGAAACTACTCAACAACAACAACATTAGGGACTCAGAAAGTGGTTTACCAGGGCCCTACTCCTTGCTGGCCCTGGCTGCCTGACAGGCAAGGTAGCTCTTTCATTCAGCTTAATAACAGCCTGGTAATTAGCTCCATTTTGCTCCTATACTTATAATAGCCTCCATTAAAGTTATGGGGTTTTCAAGCAGTAATGGCTTCCAAAGTAATTAATACACAACTGGGTTTATTGCTAAGTTTATTTTTAGAACTATTCTCTCTCTCCAGTTCCTTTTATAAGTTGCGTTGGCCAAAAAGAACAGATTGGATGTGAATCATCTCTGTGACCTCGTTGTACCCCATGCTTCTCCTTACCCCCTCCCTGTGCCTGCTGGCCTTTTAACACTTACGCTTCCTCTCCCCTACCTCCCCAGTCTATACATGAAGCAACCAGGATTTGTTCTGGATTGTGAGGATGGATCACAGGCTCTTAGCCCTAGAGTTAGATTTCAGAAGTTATCTAATCTCCCCACCTCTCAACTAAGGAAACTAAGACCCAGAAAAATGATGTGATTCATCTCAGGTCCCACAGGTAGTAAGTGGCAGAGACCAGACTTGGGCCAGTTACTGATTCTAAATCCAGTATTCCTTCCACTAGGCCAGATTTTTAAAGGATTTCCAGGGTGAGGTCTGGAAGTCAATAAACCTGGGCACACACACACACACACACCCCACTGATCTTTGAACCTCTAGGTACTAATGTAACATCTAGAGATTCATTCATGTGGACATGACTGGGAGGGTGGTATGGAGCTTAGGACTAGATCGTGGAATTCTAAGGGCTCAGGCTAAAGGTATTTCTTCCCTTAAAAAAATTAATTCAATAAATAAATGAATAAGTAAACAAACTATGGATGGTGTAGGTTACTAGCCCCATCTTTAGGCCACTGGGAAAATGTAGCTGGCTACTGGTACTAGAAAAGACCCAGTGATGGTCTCTGATGTGATTATCATCCATATGTCTCTGGGTTTTCTGCTATTCAGAACTGACAAAACTTTTAGATATAGTCCAGAAGTTGATAGCTTTTTTTGTCTCCCTCTCCCTTTTATTCTTCTTTCCTCTTTTCCACCCTTCCTTCCCAGGGCTGATAGCAGTTACTAAATTCACACAATCAATCGAAGAGTATTTATTAAGCACCTACTGTGTCCCAAGACCCCAAAATACAATTACAACCTCAGTTCATCAGAAGTTTACATTTTATTTTTTAAAGTGTTATTTTCTTCAATCAGGCTGTTGACTCACTTTTCTTGATCTTCCTACATCATTCTCACTTTTCTTACCAATTTTTCTTCCACTTCTCTTATTTGGTTTTCAAAATCCTTCTTGAGCTGCTCCATGGCCTGTAACCAGTTCATATTTTTCTTGGGAGCTTTTGATGCAGGAGTTCTGACTTCATTGTCTTCCGTTCTATGCTTTGATCATTTTTGTCCCCAAAAAAGGAGTCAATGGTAGGATTGCATTTCCTCTGCTTGCTCATGTTGCCAGTCAATTACTTGACTTTTGAACTCTTTGCCATGCTAGAACTCTGCTTTCAGAATGGAGAGAGCTTTGTCCCTAATTGCTGGGGTTTTCACAGCTGCCAGAGATATTAGGAAGGCACCCTCTCTGCAGCCCCTGCAAGCTCTGGCACCTGGCTACACACCCTCGGACCTCCACTAAAGCAAGAGCAATTCCCCTCTGAATGGTCACTTGGTCCCCCTACAATCTGCAATTCAGAAGCACTGGAGGCAGCCATGAGGCAATAGCTGGGGCCACCACACCTCCTCCACCACTTCTCACCCTGGGGCAGGGCTGCCAGACCATGCTCTTCCAAGCCCCTCTTCCAGAAAAGTTCGAAACTGACCTTTTATTTGCTCTTTGGTGTTTATGGGTTGAGAAGTCTGGAAACTGCCACAGCCACATTTGCTGGTGATTCACTCTCCTGAAGTCTAGAAGTTTACATTTTAATGAGATTCAATCCTTTCCTGGTTTAGGTTGGAGACAGAGTAGAGGAAAAGTCAACACAAAATTTGGTTGGGGGTCAGCATGCATTGCTTGGGATGGGAATGAATGGGAGAACAAAGGGATTGGAAGCGCTGAGACAGGAATGATGAGACTTGAAATTAGGATCCAAAGATGAGTTGAAATCAGACATTGAGAATTTGCCCTGATTCTCTTGGGTTCATAAAGCTCAAATAAAGCTCCTCACCAGCTAATGCCTCCAGAGGCCCTGGACCAGAAGCTTAACCTGATTCCTCAGTCCCTCCATTTCTGTCATTAAATCATTTACTCAGAGGCTCCTGGGACTAGAGCTGCTTCAGAATGCTTAAAGTGGAGCTTCAGGAAAGGAAAGATGGAGGGAAGGAGGGAAGGAAGGAAGGAAGGAAGGAAGGAAGGAAGGAAGGAAGGAAGGAAGGAAGGGAGGGAGGAAGAAAGGAAGGGAGGGAGGAAGGAAGGAAGGAGGAAGGGAGGAAGAGAGGGAAGGAAGGGAGGAAGGAAGGAAGGAAGGAAGGAAGGAAGGAAGGAAGGAAGGAAGGAAGGAAGGAAGGAAGGAAAGGGAGGGAAAGAGGAAGGAAGGAAGGAAGGAAAGGGAGGGAAAGAGGAAGGAAGAAAGGAAGGAAGGAAGGAAGGGAGGGAGGGAGGGAGGAAGGGAGAGAGGAAAGGGGAAATCCCTCTTCTGATGCAGATCAGTGACTTTCCAGCAGCTTTTTAGTTTTAAAGGGCTGCTTGGGGCACTGAGCAGTTCAATGAGTGATTTCAGTCAATGAGTATTTAGTAAGTCCCTACTCTGTGCCAGGCATTGGGCTAAGTGCTAAGGATACAGAGAAAGGCAAAAGATAAATCCCTGCTCTCAAGGAACCCACAGTCTAATGGAATCGTCAGACATAGGATCTGAACCCAGCTTCTAGACTTTCTGCCATGACCCTACCATGATGTCCCTTAGCACTTTGTATTTACTTATATGTTTATATGTTGGGGAAAGGGCACAGCTAAGTGGTGCAGTGGATAGATTACCAGGCCTTGAGTCAGGGAGACTCATCTTCCTGAGCTCAAACCTGGCCTCAGACACTAGCTGTGTGACCCTGGGCAAGTCACTTACCCCTCTTTGCCTCAGTTTTCTTATGTGTAAAATTATTTGGAGAAGGAAATGGCAAAACACTCCAGTATCTTTGCCAAGAAAACCCCAAACACAGTCAAGAAGAGTCAGACACAACTAAATCGAATGAACAACAATTATAATGTTGCATTCCCAAGTGGAATGCTAGGTCCCTGAGTTTAGGAGCTGTTCCTTCTTTGTCTTTGTGGTCCCAGGGCCTAACACAGTGCTTTGTACATTTGGGGGATTCCCTGAACGGTGACTTCATTCAGGGTAAGGCACTTCCCATTGAAGAAACTCCCTTGAAGAAGGAAGATGAGCAGCTGTTCCGCCACTTCTGGGCTTAGAGAGTTATCTAAGGTTGTGACTCGTCCAAGAGCCAGGATGTAGCAGACTTGAACCTCGGTCTTCCTGACCCTAAAAGGTTCATAGTCCTAGGATGTTGCCCTGCTCTCTGTTAATCCCTTTCTGCTGCTTATGCTTAATAAATAGAATTGCACAGCCTATGGATTGTTCCAGACCACCTATGCCTCATATATAGTAGGAACTTAATAAATATTTGATTAATTTAATTTGGGGGTGGAGGTGGGGGACACCATAGTCATCTTCCAGAATTAGGACCATTATGTGGGCCAGGGTTTGCATTTCTTGTGCTGTTATTTGTTATTACATCAGCCTCAGAGGGCTTGACTAGGAACAGTGGGTGAAGTTGCCATAATCTAAAGGCTTAATCTAAAAAGAAAAAAAAACTCCTTATAATTAGAATTACTCCAAAGTGGAAAACATTGTCTCAGGAGGGTTCCCCCTCACTTGAGATCTTCGAGTAAGAAACCAGATAATCACGGCCGAGGATCCTGTAGAGACACTTCTAATTCAGGTGCGGGTTAGAGTCTGTGGCCTCTAAGGTCTTCCTCAGGCCTCTGAGGTTCTGTGCACAGGGGTTCTGGCCCTCTCTTTCCTGAAGGCTGGGTATCCATCCTACCATCCTGCCCATCCAAGCCAGGGTATAAGAAGGGGATGAAAAGGTAAGCTTCTTTGGCATTACAGACAACCTGAAGATACCTTGCAGTAATGTACACCTCCTCTACACTTCCTGTCATCTAGCCTGTAAGCCTCTCAAGGTGAGGGAGTCCCAGTGCCCTGGACCCCATAAGTTTCTACAATATATTTGTCTTCCAGCTGCTACTTCCTGGAGGAGGCTTCCCCTGATCCCTCTCTGCCAGCAATCATTCTCCTTCCTCAGCACTGCCACAGTACTCAAACTGCACACAGCCAATGCATGTATTTTCTAATTTGTATTATAGTTATTTGTATATGTGTCTTGCTATTTGAATGTAAGTTCCTTGAGGGTACAAACCATACATCCTTCAGCACTATGGCCTGCACACATATTTATGGCTTAACAAACATTGAATTAAATTGATCTGAACAGTGATGATCACAAAGAGAAGGGTACTCCAGGTGCTTCCTCACAGACTCCTCCACACTGCTCCATCCCAACCAACCCCCTGTTTTCAGGGCTTCCTGCCTCTTTTCTGGCAAGAACAGGCCTGGTGTTATGGCCTGGCATAGGCCTTTGCTCAGGACAGTAGGCTGCTAACTTCTTACTTGGACTTAGATGTTTGGACATGAGTATTTCAATATATTTGAAGACACCGGATCGCCTGCCTTGACAATCTTTTCCAAGCCTGAGTCATTATCCCACAAGAGCTCTTCCTGGAAATGAGACTTATCCGACACTGCAATGTCTTAAATCTATAATGGGAGATTCTTTGGCCTAGTGTTAGCTTGCTGTGTGTCCTAAAAAGTCACTACTCCTTTCTGGGCCTCTACTTCTCAACAGCTCTCTGGCTATGGCCCTTTGCTTTGTATTGCAGGCCTCCATCCCCCTGGGGCCCTGAGCACATCCCTGGACAGCTGCCCTCTCCCTGGACTCCAGCCTGACCAGACTTCCTAAACCTGCTTCTGCAATGGGTGGGTTGTAAGAGCTGGTAAGACCTTTAAACCGACATTTCCCCTTCTCTGTCTCTCTCTGTCCTGGGGCTCCTTGGCCCATTCATGTTCTCTTCTTCCCTCTCTGCTCTCTGCTACTACCACTTCCCCCTTCCTGGACCTGCCACCATCCAGGTAATGAGGAGCTGTGGGTCCAGTCAGCCTTGGAGATGCCGAAGAGACGGGACATCCTTGCTATTGTTCTCATCGTGCTGCCCTGGACGCTGCTCATCACCGTATGGCATCAGAGCCCTATCGCTCCGTTGCTCACGATCCACAAGGGTGAGTGAAGCTACCCCATCCCTATACAACTCCTCCTGTAGTTGAGGGTAGCCTTTGCTACCCTTCATCCTTTCCCTGGTCTTCCAACTCCTCCAACCTCCTTCCAACCTCTTCCAACTCCTACCCCTCAGACTCATTCCCAACTATAACCCTTCAGTCTATCCCACTCCCACCCACCAACCTAGCCAAATGCCATGTCCTTTGCTAAGGATCAGTTACTCCAGCCTCCCCCCACCCAGTTCTCTCTGAAGGTTTAGAATAGGGCCATGACTACCCTTTGGAGGTCCTTAGCTTTACCAATTAATTTCATTTAAAAGTACTTATTGAATGATTGCTCCATACATAGCTGTGAAGGATCCATCCCTGGACCTCAAGCTTTGCTGACCGTTAGTATCAGCTGACATCACAGCATCAGCTCCTCCTTGCTATTCACCTAGGGTACCCATGCCTTCAGCCCTAGGGGTTTTCTCCCTCACTGTTTTCTAAACCTCAATAGTCTCTAGCCTCTGACTCAAGACATCAAGCCCCCTAACCTTCCCCCCTTCTGAGGCTGTTTAATTCCCTAAGTTCAGCCTACCCAACCCCAAATCATCATGTTGTCCTTCTTCCATCACTGCCACCATGACTGGATATCCAAGTCTAGTACCATCCTTCCCATACCACATCTTGCAATTTACCAAGTGACTTGAAACAGCATAGTATAATAAAAAGACTACTAGGTTTGGAGTAAAACTGGGTTTAACTTCCTGGTTCTGCTACTATCTGTGTGACTTTCAGTAGGTCAGTTAACTTATCTGGGCCTCAGCTTCCTAATCTGTGAAATAAGAGATGAAATTTATGACCAATGATTTTGACTATATAAGGAATTCCCAGTGTATGAACTCCTTCCACCAATGCTAACCACCACATCTATGACTTGTTAAAATCCCAAGGGGCTGTCTGGGACACACAGAGGTTAGGTGACTTGTGCACAGTCATGTAGCAAATAAGCATCAGAGGCAAGATCTGAACCCAAGTCATCTTGCCATCAAGTCAGTACTCTACTCCCTTTGGCACACTGACTATCTTGGTGTCAAAGCAAAGATACTGATTTATAAGGGAAAAGAAAATATCAATTTGGAAATAATTCATCAGCATAAGGTCATTAGAAACTCATGCTAATGATCCGTAGTCCAAGTAAACATGATAAAGAGAGGACTAAACCACTGCCCAGCCCCCATGATTGCCATAGTCCTAGAACCCACAACAAGGGTTCATCTCCCTTTTACCCCAAAAGGATCTGAATGGTGATTCATGCCCCAGAACAATATTGCTGATGGAGGATTCATCCAGGCGCTCAGAACTGCCTGGATTCATCAGTTTACAATCCCAAATTCACTCTCAGCTAGTTAAGATTTCAGATTGTTGGCAGCTTTTGGTGATACACCCACAGCCACATAATCATTTAGCTAATTAGATATCTTTTCACTTCCTTCAAGCAAAGGAGGGAGGAAATAAAGAATAATATTACAAACCACCTAAGTGTTTCACATTACCCTAAGAATAGAATGATTCCATCTGAGACCCCCTTCACCTTCAAAATTTACAAAGGACAATCACTTCATTACTTTGGCACTATGCTAAGAAGCTTGGGCTACAAAAGTGGAGAAGACATGGTCTCTTCCCTGAAGGAACTTACAATTCTAGTTGGGGATATAAGATGTGCACTAATAACTATTCACCAGAGTGTTAAATAGGGTTACTAAGAGAAGGATAGAGCCAGGTCATGTGGGCTAGTTGTCTGGGGAAGATGATGAGTTCTATCGAACTCCAAGCCTTTATACTTAGTTCATCACCCCCAGAAATGAAGGATATTTTGGAATGCTTTTACTTAATCCATTGGGCATTCTAAAACAATCTTTCCACATGTACCTTTAGTACACTATTTCCCTCTGTCTCCCCATACATACATAGAAACCTGGAGACTCAGAGAGACTCTAGAGGTCACTCAATCCAACCTATATTCAAATCATGATTCCCCACCATGACTCCTCTGACAATAAAGTCATCCAACCTGTGCTTGAATACTTCCAGTGATGAGGAACTTACCACTTTCCCTTAGACTGCCCACTCCATTTGTCCATAGCTCTGTTGGGAAGTTTTCCTTATTTTGAGCCCAAATCCATTTTCCTGTAAAATCTGCCAATGGCTCCTAGTTCTGTCTTCTTGGAATTAGCAGAACAAGTGTAAACCTTCCATATGATTACCCTTCAAATATTTGAAGATGGCTCTCAGGTTTCCCCTTCAATCTTTTCTTTTCTAGGATAAACACACCAAAATCATTCACCCAATCCTTATGTAGAATAAGGTATCTCACTCCCTCACAATGTGGCTACCCTTTTCATGTTCTAGTCAGTCTGAACTATAGTGCCCCCAACTATACAAAATGCCAAGAGCAGTCTAACTAGGGCAGAATATTATTGTCTCCTTTGTTCAGGGCACCATATTTATATTAATAAAGCACTTTAAGATTGAATTAGCTTTTGGGCTCCCACATCAAACTGCTGACTCATACACAGCCAGCAATCCAGTAAAAGCTCTGTACTTCTCACATGAAATGCCTTCTAACCGTGCCTTCCCCACCCCTCCTGTATTTGTGAAGTCAGTTTTTTAACCCAAATGAAACATACACTTCTACCTATACATTTTCTCATTTTTAGCTTCTACCCACCATTACAGCCTGTAGACATTCATCTGGATTCCAATTCTACCACCCAATATACCAGCTACAAGAGAAACTGTCTCCCTTCTGAATTTGTGATCCCGGATTCAAACACAGTATCCAGTACATAGTTTAACACATGCTTGTTAACTGCTTCATTAATTGGTTACCCACACATCTAAGATGCATTCTGTCTAGGTTTTCATTCTAGTCCTTGATAAAAATGTTGACTAGAACATGGCAAAAGGCAGACTCCAATGGCACCCCAATAAAGACCTTGGGTAGGGGTGGGAGGGAAAGGGGGTAGGGAAAGATAGATCACCGCTTTGAAGTCAGTCATTCAACCGGCTCTGAATTTCCTCTAAATGTACTACCATCCACCCACATCTCTCCTTGCTCACGAGGATTTCCTGACTTTGTCAGACGTCTACTCAAAATCTGGTATACTAGAAGGCATGGTATAGTGGAAAGATGATCTGGAGACAGAGGGCCCGTGTTGGAATCCTAGCCTTGCTCTTTACTGCCTTGAGACTTGGAGCAATCTCTAAACCTCAACTTTCTCATTTGCAAGAATGCAGGTGTTGGACTAGAAGAACCTTCAGGGGCTCCAGTTCTAAATCTATGATCCTATGTCTATGGTATACCATTCTAGTAACCTTTTTTTTTGGAGGGTAGAAGGCAAGGCAATTGGGGCTAAGTGACTTGTCCAAGGTCACACAGCTAGTTAAATGTCAGGCACCTGTGTCCAGATTTGAATTCAGATTCTCCTGACTTCAGGGCCAGTGCTCTATTCACTGAGCCACCTAGCTGTCCCTATTTAGTAACCTTCTCAAGAAAGTCAATGGGGCAGGGGAGAGAAAGGAAACAAACATTTATTAAGCGCCTACTATGAACCAGGCACTGTGCATTATCTTATTTGATCTTCACAACAACCCTGGGAGGCAAGTGCTATTATGAATTTCATTTTTTAGAAACTGAGGCAGACATTCAAGTGACTTGCCTAGGGTCACATAGCTAGTATCCAAGGTCATATTTGAACCCAGGTCTTTCTGACTCCAGGCTTCCCTGGGCTACCAAACTGCCATATCAAATCAGGCTAGTCTGGTATGACTTGTTCTTAATAACCATGAAGGTTAGTAAGAGTGACCGCTTTGCTTTCTAAGTAACCCAAAGTACTAAGTGCTCTTCTTCTTTCTCTCCGCCCCATTTTGGGGTAGTGAGGTGTAGGAGGAATGGCACTGAGAGTCACAGAATCTGAGTTCAAATACTGGCCTTGTCATTTATAACCTGAGTGACCTGGGGCACATAATTTGGCTTTTCTGGGCCACAAAGTTTCAACTCTGAACAAGTTATTTAACCTCTGATTAGTTTCTGAACATTTAAAAAAGAAAATGATAAAGATTAAAACTCAGCATCGATCCACTAACAAGTTAAATGACTATTTCCTTTTTCAGTGGGGTTTCTAGGAGAGTGCAATAAACATAATGTACCTGGAATTTAACAAGGCATTTGACAAATGCTTTGCTTGTTATCTATCCTTTTTGGTCAAGATAAAGATCATACAGTGGTATAATGAGCTGGTTTATTAATAGCCAACATGTCAAAGTTTACATCTTGCTTTACACATAAATCCTTTGTCATTAAGAATCTGGTGCAGTGGATAGTGGGCTGGACCTAGAATCAGGAAGGGCCGAGTTAAAATCTGGCCTCAGATATTTATTGACTGTGTGACCCTGGGCAAGTCACTTAACCTCTGCTACCATTTCCTCATTTATAAAACAGGAAATGACAATAGCATCTACCTCCCAGAATTGTTGTGAGGATAAAAACAGATACTTATAAAGTGCTTTGTAAATCCTAAAGCTTTGTGTAAATGCCAGCTATCATTAGCTCATCATGTAATGATCAGACTATGGTTACGTGATAACAAGCTGAGGAAGATCAGAAAAGAGCAGAGAGCTTTCCATGGGAGAGAAGTAAATAAACCCACTCTGTACTGCTCCAGAGGGCAGGACTAGAATCAAGGGGAGGGAGGATTTAGTTCAGTATAAGGCACAACAGAGATACCCAATAAGCTAATGAGCTTACCCACCATCACTAGAAATAACCTGAGACTGGCCTTTCATCTGTCAGGAATTCTGCAGAAAGTATTCTTGCAATAGATGGTGAGTCTGGATGAACCTGCTGGATGTGGAGTCAGGAATTCTCAGGTTCAAATTCCGCCTGTAACATTTACCAGCTCTTAACCTCTTTGAATCTCAGTTTCTTCATCTGGGAAATGGGGATGACAATACTAGTGCCTTTCTCACGTGGGCTGTTGTGAGATATTGTGTGTAAAGCTGTAATCAGTATACAAGTATTTATTAACGTCCGTGCAGTGCCAAACACTGCAGATACAAAGACAGCCGAACCTTTGATAGTGAGGTAAGTGAGAATTTACATCCCCACGTCTCCAGATTGCCTGGCCTGTCACCAGTGTTCTTTCCCCTACGTCTTGCTGGCTCCGTGACCCCTCCTTTGTCCCCTCCCCAGATGATGGGAGTGACTCAAGGCGGGACCCCAGTGTGGACTCCAGGGAGTTTTGCATGTCTGACCGGGACATCGTGGAGGTGGTGAGGACCGAGTACGTGTACACACGTCCCCCGCCCTGGTCAGACACCCTGCCCACCATCCACGTGGTCACCCCCACCTACAGTCGCCCTGTGCAGAAGGCCGAGCTGACCCGGATGGCCAATACACTGCTCCATGTACAAAACCTCCACTGGCTGGTGGTGGAGGACGCCCCACGCCGGACGCCGCTGACTGCCCGACTCCTCCGGGACACTGGCCTCAACTAC
Source organism: Gymnobelideus leadbeateri (assembly GCA_011680675.1). Taxonomy (NCBI): domain Eukaryota; kingdom Metazoa; phylum Chordata; class Mammalia; order Diprotodontia; family Petauridae; genus Gymnobelideus; species Gymnobelideus leadbeateri. The sequence continues at coordinate 57,046 of WOXC01000446.1, read as the reverse complement.
ACACACCTGCACGTGGAGACGCCGCGGAACTATAAACTACGGGGAGACGCCAGGGACCCCCGCATCCCGCGGGGCACCATGCAGCGCAACCTCGCCCTGCGCTGGCTCCGGGAGACCTTCCCCCCCAACGCCAGCCAGCCCGGCGTGGTCTACTTCGCCGACGACGACAACACCTACAGCCTGGAACTCTTTGAGGAGGTGGGAACAGCCACCCACCTGGCAGGGCTCCTGGAGGGCGTGGGGAGAGGCAAGAGGGGAAGGAAGATGGGAGGGGGTATTAGGACTGCAGAGAACCCCGGAATTCTTCCCAGATGGGGAGGAAAAGAGGAACAAGAGGGTAGGGGCCCCAGGAGATTGGTAGATAGAGGGGAGAAGGGAGTGACTATGGCTTTGGGTCCGAGGGGGCAGGACGGTGGAGAGGCTCGCTTTCCAACTGTGAGGAATGAGGTGCGGTACAGTGGAATGCCAACATAGAAAGGGACATGGGGGAAGGGGGAAGAATCTTTCAACAATCCAAGGTTACAGGAAAGAAAATTAATGCATCAGCCTCCCCATCTCTGACCCTGTGGCCTCAGAAATGTTTATGGAGCCTGGGTTTCGAACCTGAATCTGGAACATTTACCAGAAATCTTAGCTGAGACAGAAGAGACACTGCCATCCCTGTACCCCTCTCTTCCTTACCCCCCTTTAAGTTGAGATAGGACCCAAAGATCCCTGAAGCAAGGAAGGGAGGGAGCAAAAGGGTTCTTGTTCATAGGATCATGGAGTTAGAGCTGGAAAGGGTTCTAGAGGCCATGATGCAAATAAAGAAACTGAAGCTCAGAAAGGTTAAGTGACTTGTCCAGAGTAATGCAGTCAATTTCTATGGCAGGATTAGAACACTAGTCTTCCTGAATCCCAAGTCCAGCACTCTAGCTTGTTATGCCACCTATTGGGAGAGCTAGAAGGTCAGACCCCTCTACAGCTGTCTGGCTGGGTGGTAGAGCAGGGTTTGGAGGAAAGAGACTAGACTACCTTTTGAGCATATTGGAAGTTCCATGATTCTATGAACAACCATTAGGTCCCACCTTACACAGGAATGGGGAATCAGCCAGGGGACAGACTACTCAGGTGTCCTAGCTTTCCCCCACCCCATCCCCACCTCTTTCCTTCATCCTCTCGCTTGTAGATGCGCAGCACAAGAAAGGTGTCGGTGTGGCCTGTGGCCTTCGTGGGAGGTCTTCGGTATGAATCACCTCGGGTGAATGGGGCAGGGAAAGTGATTGGCTGGAAGACAGTTTTTGACCCCCACCGGCCTTTTGCCATTGACATGGCTGGCTTCGCAGTCAACCTCCGGCTCATTCTGCAACGGAGTCAAGCCTACTTCAAGCTTCGAGGAGTCAAGGGCGGCTACCAGGAGAGCAGCCTTCTCCGGGAGCTGGTCACCCTCAATGACCTGGAGCCCAAGGCTGCCAACTGCACTAAGGTAGGGAAGCTTTGGTAACTCAAGGCATCATGGGGATATCCAAGCACTTTAAAAGCTTCTCTGCAATCAGAAGAGAAGCCTAGTCTTACAAAATGGTTCCAGTCTAGAATTATTTCCTGAAAGGAAGGGACTGGACTTGGACTCAGGAAGACCTGGGTTTGAATCCTGCTCCAGCCACTTACTAGATGTGTGACTGAGGTCCAGTCACTTGGCCTCAGTTAAAGGTAGGTTGGAGTTGATGACTTCTAAGGCCCCTTCATGTTCTAAATGTGTGATCTAAAAATATAATGACATAAAAATATATGATCTAAATATATGTTCTATGATCTACCAAAGAAACAATTAGTGCTCTACATGCTGATGCTGGTCAGTGGTGTACAACCAAACCTCCATATTCAGATAAATGGGGAAAATTTAGGGAGAAGGAAATGAGTGACCCATCCAGGAAATTCACCCACACCTCAAGCTATGAAGTGTTCCAGTTTTTCCATATTTATCACTGTTAATTCTGCTGTGCCAGCTGGAGTGGACTTAGGTCTGAGACTGGGAAACCTACAGAATTTCCCTTCCCTAAAACTTTATACTTCTGGGAATTGGAATTAGAAAAATGTCCCAGCTGGATCCGAAGTGAGGATAGGGGTGGGAGGGCCTGAAAAACATGTCAGAGGGGAAGGGGAGGGGAAGGAACAGCAGGGAAGAGAGAAGAGTGTGGCACAAACAGAACTGGAAGAGTAATAGTAGGGCCTGGGAGAGGAAAGGGATTACAGGAAGTAGGGGGTGAGTAAGAAAATGAATGAGGATGTCTGGTCCTCTCTCTAACTCATGGCATCTCCTGACACAGATCCTCGTCTGGCACACACGAACAGAGAAGCCAGTGCTGGTGAATGAGGGGAGAAAAGGATTCACTGACCCCAACGTGGAGATCTGACACAGGGGACCCAGGTATGCAGGAATCAAGTGGAGATGGGCAGGAAAAGAGAGAACTGGAGTTCAATTGACTATCCCAAGAGGTTGCTTTTCTAGTGAGTCCCTCATATTGGAGGTGAAGTTCAGAATTAAATAGGGGAAAAGGTTAGTCAAGAGGGAAAAAACTTAGCCAGATGGTATACCCAACTCACTGGGTTCTGAACCCTGTGGGAAAAAAAAATGCAGAACCAACACTTACTCCTATACCACCTGGTCTTTCTGAGATCAGCATCTAAGGAGATACCTCTCCTCCACACCCTTTCAAAATTCTTATCAGTGATCCCAGAGATGTCCCAGGACCCCAACTTCCAACCACTCATCCTCTGGATCTATTTTCCCATATTTTTACTTCCCCTTGGTTTTCTCTGACATTCTCCCTCACTTTCAATTCAGCTTCCACTAGACAGGCAGAAATGCAGCCCAGAGATGAGACACTCAGAGGGCTCCTTTTTCTAGTCCTTTATTGAGGAAGCTCCTTCTGTCTCTTCTTCTTTCTTCTCTTCTTCAAATTACTGGGAAAGCCCAGTTATCCCTCAGCCAATTCAGTCCCCAAATCTGAGAAATCAACAGTCAACTCAGATAGAGTACAGAAAGACCTGAGTTCAAATCTTGCCTCAGACATTTAGTAGTTCTACGACCCTAGGTATGTCACTTAAATACTCTGTCCCCATTGTAAAGTGGGGATAACAATAGCCCCTACCTCTTATAGTGGTCATTCAGATTGAATAGAACATTTATTAAGTGTTTTACAAACCTTAAAGTGCTATATAAATGCCAGCTATCATTATCATATATAATATTATTATATATTAGATAATGTATTAGATAATGTAGTCCCTTGACAGCCACAAAAGAACTTCCTCCAGGCTCTTTGAGGTTCTGGACCCTTTCCCACTGCAGCCCTTCAGAGAATCAAGGAAGCTGAGCTTTGAGGGGTATAGGTGCTATAAGCATCTCCATTGGGAGACTTTTGACTCACCTTCCTTACTTCTTCCTCTCCAATTTGCAGGAGACTCCCTCTCCCAGACCCTGCTCTTGGCCTCAGAGCCTCTCTCCCCACTGGCTGTGGGGGCCCTCATGGCAGACTCCTGAGCAATCCCTGTCACCTGTCCTTCCATCCTGGAGGCTACGGGAGAAAGCCTGGTGGAACAAAGAAAAATCATCGAAAGCACAGAAATCCCAGGCCTGTCGTTCTCTTCTGCCCAAGATGACCGAGAGACTGAGTGGGAGATCCTGGGAGTTGGGGAGTCCAGCTGATGCCAAGCAGGAGCCCTGGGGAGATGGCCCAATGCCCCTGCACTTTTTCCCTGAAGAATCTTCCAGCCAACACACAGGCCCAAGAGGGGGGAAGATCCTGATTCCAGGCTTGTGACTCTGAGCACTGAATGGCAGTGTGAGAGCTAGCGGGGGCAATAGCAGGCATCCAAGGGGAGAAGAGCTCCCTTTCCCTTGGGTCCTTATACTCCAGCTGGGATTTATAACATTGCACAACAACACAGGACAGCCAGAGCATTTCAGAAACCCAGAAATGACCAAGAGAAAGTGTGAAATCTCTCCTCCCTCTGCCCCTTCCTCCCCACCACCCAGTTCCTCTCCTCACCTCCTTACCTGCAAGTTACTCCAAAATCAGACATACCTCTCTCTGGCCTGGGTGGCTTTTCTTTGGTTCATGTTTACAGAACTTATGGCTGTTTAACCCTGGCACCTGACTAACCCTGCATGGGGGCCTGAGCCTGTTGGCAGGCACCTACCTCAGGTTGCAATGGGACTGGCTTATCATCTCCTATCCCTTCTCAGAACCAGCAATCAGTTGAGACACCTCCTCTTGCACTAGGAAGAAATCAAGTAACCCTATTCCAAAATGCTGAACTTGGGTTACAAGGCTCTACCCCTGAGCCAGGGTGGGGAAAGCAGTGTGGGAGGGGGAAGGAGTAGAGATGGTTCAACAAGGCAGGAGATTAGAGCAGATTGTGGAATCCTCTCCCTGTCTCAGACTAGTCAGTCACCTATCAGGCCTGGGTACATTAGAAATGCCTCCCTAAAGGTTGGGAGAGGGAAAAGGGGAGGGGAGTGGAGGTGGAATATAAAATAGAGATTCCTTCCATTTGAGCGTAGTGGGAAGGGATTGGGAAGGTGACAAGGACGTGATGATGTGGTCTGTGACTGTCACGCACCGCCCCTTCAGTTTTCTGGGCTTTATAGTAATAGCAAGGACTGAAGAAAAGCAGCCAAGATAACCTGGATGCTGGACAGGGAGAGGACCTGAGCACACATGATAGGTTGGAAATTATTTTTAAAAAAACAAAATGGAGTGAAAAATTTATCTTCTCACTGAGCCAGGAGCAGCCAGATCAAGCTCTCTCTATCTGCAAAAGTCACTGGCCCCCTCATTCCTTCTCCACACTGGAGAAAAAACAAATGTCCTCCCTCCTCCCTTTTCACTCCCTCCAGTTCCATTCACCACCATACCTTGGGCTTGTGGTTTTCAGTTCGGAGAACATAAAGGTTCTCCCACTGGACTGCTCTGATAGGACCCTTCCCCAAACCATTCCTTCTTCCTTCCCATTCTCCTGGCTGCCCATCTATTTTTCATCCATAATTTCTCTCTCCTGTTCCCTTCTTCCCTCTCCTTCACTCTCCCCCTTGAAAGTTGGAAGCACAATTTTCCTCCCTGATGAAGGAAAAAGAAGGGATCCTACAAGAAGAGACTAACTTTTCTTAACCCCTAACAGCCAACATCCTATTTAAACCCATAGGGTGTCTCTTGAGGACTAAGGGGCATGCATAACCCACTCCTGGGTTGGAAGGGGTTTGGAGAGAGGGACAGCCTTGCAGGGTTATCCTATTATTTAAAAATAATAGTGGTGACTGTCAATTTTGACATGTACTTTTAGTGTCCCTCAATATTTATAAAGATGGAAACCAGGAGACTGGAACAACTAAGCTAAAGCATGAATCAGGGCTTTTCCCAACAGCTTTTATTTAATTTTTTTCTTTAAAATTAGGATTGGTTTGGTTTTTTTTGTGGGGATTTTTTTTGTTGTTATTTTTGTTTTTGTTTTAAGAAGCACCTCCTATTAGGTGAAAATGGGTAAGAGGGACAAGAAACTTCGGGATAGACTGAATTGCAATTTGCCCGAGCCTTGGCCTTGGATAGGACAAGAGATAACCATTGTGCCCCTTTCTGGGAATCAGCCCTGGGAGCCCAATTCAGGTGGGGCTTAGGCTGGTTTTAGCAAAGGCAGATCTCCTACCTGGTCAGAAACCCAGACCTCCTTTTCTGGCAAAATAAAAATAAACAGAAAAGGGGGAGGGGGAACATTGAAAAAAATACCACCACAATTTCCAGATACTAGTCTAGTTCGCACCAAAAGTCCTCTTTTTAGCTGCATGTATATTTATTTATAATCATAATCCCAGTGGATTGCAGCTCTCATCTCTGCTCGGGAATGAGCTTCTTGTAGACCAGATGGACCACGTCCCTGACTGTAATAGTTCATTCCAAACCCAGGCCTTTCCCTCACCTGGGGACCCCCAGCCCAGGGGGAGTGATGTCAGTAGAACTGGGAGGTCCCAGGAACACAGACTGAGCCAGAAGGTGGAGCCTCCTTCAGCCGCACCATCTCTTCTCAGTTTCAATCGAACTGTATTTAATTTGTTTTAAAAATTAAAAGTTAAATATGGTTTTTAACAGTCATAATCCCCCTCAGCCCGGCTGGTTTTATTGAAATGTGTTTGCATTAAGAAGTGAACAGGAAAACCCAGAGAGCTGACTGGGAAAGTGGGAGGCTTCAGACTGAATGTAAAAGCAATCTCCTTAGCATGATCTGGGGGCTTTTAAAATTGGTGTCCAGCAATGCCCTATGGCTATAATATTTTATTATGATAGCTAGCATTTATATAGCCCCTACGTGCCAGGCACTGTGTTAAGTGCTTTACAATTATCTCATTTGACCTTCACGACAATCCTGGGAGGTAGGTGCCATTATTATCCCTATTTTACAGATGAGGAAACTGAGGCAAACAGAAGTTATCTGGAGCCACATTTGAACTCAGGTCTTCCTGAATGGTACTCTATCTACCTTGCCACCTCTCCTTTACTTACATCTTATGGAAATGACAGCAAAAAGAACACGAGACTACAGTTTTCCGCTTGTGAATAAGGAGGTATTCACTGGTGAATACAGGTACACTTCACTGCAAGCAAATTCATCTTAGAAAACTGTCTAAAAAGAGAAATCCTGAAGGATCATTTTTTTTGTTTTGCAAAAAGGATTCCCCATAGGATTTCTTGGAATACCCTGTTCTGACATAATCTTAACAGGACTTGATCTATAGGTAACATTTAAGGAACATATCCATCATGTAAAATCTACCCAGCCTTCCTCCCAGTTCCTTCTGCTCATGGTCCATTTTGTTCTTTCTCCACCAAGAACACTCAAGCTTGCCCTCCTCAGAACCAGCTGAAGTCTGAGAAACTTGTTCAGTATTCTTTCAGTAGAGAAACATGGTGACTCAGTGTTAGAGTCTGTATACTCATGGAATAGAGGTGGGTAGGTGGTGCAGTGGATAGAGTGCCAGGTCTGGAGTCAGGAAGACTCCTCTTCCTGAGTTCAAATCTGGCTTCCTATACTTACTAGCTATGTGACCCTGAGCAAGTCACTTAACCCTGTTTGCCTCAGTTTCCTTATCTGTAAAATGAGCTAGAGAAGGAAATGGCAAACCACTCCAGTATCTCTGTCAAGAAATCCCCAAATGGGGTCATGAAGAGTCAGACACAACTAAAGAAATGACTTGCCCCAAGCACCATTTCCTTCCCAGTTCCTCCAAGCACAGTCAACTCTTGATTATCCATATTCTGAGAATATATGTAGTAGAACCCTCTAATCATTCACATGGGATTCAACAATGTCTGGCCACTTCAAGTACCCACAGGTGCTCTCAAGGCTGGACACATGAGCTACACAGTGCAAGGTGTTTCTATTTCTGCAGCAGGGTCATTTTCATAATCACGCTTACCTTTGGCTGATCCTGAGTTTCATCTGCCTTAGGTAACAATAGGGGAGGCAGCCTGAGAGGGAAAAGCATGCCTACCACAGATAATCCATGGCTGTTTTCCACCCCCACTGCTGGGCAGAAGAGGCATGGTAAAAGCCCCATGTGTGGGAACAGAGAGAATCCAGAAAGCCCTTATTCCCACCCGTAGGCAAGAGTGTGCTGGTAAATGTATAACTACCCTCTCTAGGAAAAGAAATGTACACATGACACACTTACAAATTTTAGCTGCATTATTAACACTTTCTTAAGTATAGACCAGAGGTGTCAAACATTCCAGAACCAGATTGTTGACAGAACCAGATTAAAATGTAATTGGGAAATATTTAACAAAATAAATAAAAATACAATAAAACATAAGATAAAATTACATCTTAAAAACTAAGTCAATATGTAGGCTGCAGGGAGCCTTATGTCAGGATTTGTTTCTGTTTGAGTTTGAAGTCACTAGTCTAAAAACCAACAAAATAAATGTTTCAGTTTGAGGGTTTTAATTTCTGAGGTATAAATCCCCACTCTGAAAATATAACTGTTCCCCCAGCTGTTCAGCACAGCCCTAACCTTAGGACTGTGGGTCTTCTTTTTCCAGTATGACCTTATCAAAACCAACCCCATGGTTTCCCTCAGGGCCTCCCAACCAGGTTCTCCTCACTTTTCTTGCCACTTGGAGGGCTTTTGCTCAAGTCAGAGCCCTTAGTAATTTAGGCTGACACAGTGCAGGGGGACAGCAGGCTTCGTTTGCCCCCATTTCCTGGGAGGTAGACTGCTAGTGGAATTTTCTCTCCCTTCCTTGGTGCCCCTGCCCACCCCACCCTGGGGTGAGCTGCCACTGAGCAGTGTAGACCCCAGAAAAGCATGGAGCATGAAGGAGCCAGATTAAGAGAAGTGAGGGCCCTGGATGACCTGAAGACTGGACTAGTCCCCACGCCCCATCCCAAATGACCCAAGAGGCAGATCTCCTTGGTCCTCCATCTGCCCTCACCCTATTTTGTCTCCTGGCACAAATAAGCTCTTACTAGTGGAATTCAGACAAAACTTCAAGCAATGACTTTATTGTGATTCAGACACAACTGAACCAACCCATTGGGTATCATTCCCAGAATAGCAACACTTCAACTATGGAAAAAGAAAACAATTTCCAAAGGAAAGAGAGGGCCAGAGTGGGCCTCTTCCCCTGAGGCCCCTCCTGCTGCTTGGATTTGGGAAGAGATGACAGGCTCGGAGAGTCAGAAGGGTGGTTTGTGGGAGGGGAGGTAGTAGGACCTGGCAGAAACCCCTTTGGAGTGGTCCCACATTCCCTGAGTGCACAAGTGATTCAAGGTGAAGACCTCTTCTTGCAGGCAGAGTGGTACCTCAGGATGTCTACTTTCCCTTTCCACAAGGGCTTCCTTTACTGTTTAAATAAACCTTGAAATAGGCATATCCATTTTTTAATGGGGAGGTGGGAATTACATAAATTGGCTGAGCCCTCCTGCCCTGACCACAACATACTTCGGCCTCTCTATTCAAATTACATTACACTCCTATTCTAGGACTTTGTGGTGGGAGAGAATGTCTTATGTCCTGCAGTTTTCTCTGCTATGTATATATACCCAGGCTCCAGGCATTTGTGGGGGTAGGGAGGAAAAGGAAAGGTCAGAGTGTCCTCAGGCTCCATGTCATTCCCCAGCCCCAAGTCAGTCACTGGCATCAACCTGACTTCTTCAGCAGATGGAAAATACCTAGATACAATGTTCCTCACTAGACATCGGCAGGCTCTGCCTTGAGAAGTGCTTCAATTAAATTGTTAGTAGGGCTAAAACGGAGAGTGATATTCATGTCCCAACTGATCAGAGAATGGAGACTTCGATTTGCTAAATATCTTCTTACCTACTGGTCTCAGCATCTAGTCTAGACAGCCACAGCAGCCCACTTTGGATAACAGGATTCAACAACTCCACTCTGGTGGAAGAGTTTCTCCCCTTCACCTACAATCTGGCAGGGCAAGCATGAGACCCACCCCTGACAAAAACAACCTAAGAGAGGGTTTGAGTTTAATGGCAGCTAGGACAATTCTCCCTTCCCTCTACATTCCTCCCAGCTGGGCCGGAGGCCATGAGGTGATGGGTGAAAGCAGCTCCTCCCCAGAGCTGGTACTGAAGAAGATCCCCTCACTGTAAGAGGGACATTTGAAAAGGCATCTGGAGGCTCTGGAGAGAAAAGGGTCTCTAGCTCCTTCTCTGCCCCAGCCAGGAATTTCCTGAGTAAAATGGATTGAGGCTGCTCAGTCAATGTAGTGGCTCCGGCCCAGGTAGGGTGTGTCCATGCTCTGGATGATCATGCCTGACTTCTGTTCCTCAAACACGATGACCTGGGAAAGAAAGAGAGGGGCTGGGGCCTGACAGTAGCTACAGCCAGCCCTGGTCTCCTGAGATGGCATTTGTAAAGTGCTTCACATGGAGCCTGGCACAGAGTAGATACTAATATATGCTTGTTCTCTCCCCACCTCCCTTAGTCTTCCCTTCCCTTTCCTTTCCTGAGCTACAGACTGGAGGAGGCTCAGGGAAAATCAATCTGCAGCAGGAAAGGGTTGGGGGGAGAAGTTACAGAATCCCCCCTGGTCTCAGTCCCAGACAGCCCCTACGCTTTTTGGGATGGGGAGATCTGCAGTGTCCACAAATGTTCATTTTTGTAAAACTGAATCGTAATGGGAAGGTTAGGGGTGGGGGTAGAGTGGTAATCCAGGACAAATGCCCACACAGTTATTTGCAGAGGCCCAGAACAAACAAACTGATTTTACCCATTCAAACCTAAAAGCAACTATTGCATTTTGGGCAAGGAAATTTGTCTTTTCCATACCTCTGCTAGAGATTGCCCACTGCACCTAACCCCTCCTAGTACAGTATTTCCTACACTAGACTTGGGTCTCTGTAGCAGAGTTCCCCAGAGCCGCTCCCCTCACTTGCTAGCCACTACTCTAGCCTTACGTTGTACTCCTGAGGGGAAGCTAAGGCAGGAAGTGGTAGAGAGAAGGGATAAGAAGCTTGGTGGGGGGTCTCACCTCATTGTCTCCAGGGTGCAGCCAAGGGCCTGGGAGGTAGAGGGTTTCCTGGGGACCAATGCTCCAAAAGCGCCCAAGGTTCCGGCCATTGATGAACACCACTCCCTTTACCCAGCCCTGAAGGCAACAAGTCAGAGGTCATATAGAGCTATGTAGGACAAAGAAGCAAAGCAGCAGAGAAGGGGACAGTTGCAAAGGCCTGAATGTCCTCATGTCCTCCATGCCCCAAAAGTTCAAGACAGGATATCTCTTAGGAGCTCTGCCCTACGGCTCTCAGGCCTGAGGGTAATAGAGAAAGGCATGAATTGGGGCAGCTAGGCAGTACAATGGATACAGCACTGGCCCTGGAATCAGGAAGACTAGAGTTCAAATATGACATTTATATATGTCAAATATGACTTAGATGTTTACTAGCAGTGTGACTCTGGGCAAGTCACTTATCCTCCATTGCCAGAGAGAGAGAGAGAGAGAGAGAGAGAGAGAGAGAGAGAGAGAGAGAGAGAGAGAGAGAAGAGAGAGAGAGAGGAGAGAGAGAGACATGAATTAAGCAAGCCCTTACTAGGGCTCTTTTGTGATCCTGTTATGACTGTGGATACACTATCCCACCCCTGCACGGCTAGTACTATTCAGCTTACCACCAGGAACAAGCGCAGCACACAGATGATAGTGCCAGGGTGGTATATACCAAATCTCCTATGCCCCTACTGAAGATAGCCTTGGCTCTGGAGGAAAATGCCACGATAGCCATGGCTGCTAAGTTGGGGCTTCCCCTCTCTCTTTTAGCCCTCTGAGCCCCAACCCTCTAGAGTAGGCCTGCACAGCTGGTGGCTTGTGGGTGGCCTTGCCTAATGCCAAAGGATTTGGGGCAGCCTGAGAAAAATATAGAGGAAAACATCCTTTGTATGTAGAGGAAATCCTCTGGCATGCAGCGAGCCATGGGTTGCAGGTTGTACAGGCCTCCTCTAGGGCAACAAACAGTTCTTAATCTTTCTTATGTCACAGATCCCTTTGGCAGCCTGGTGAAACCAATGGATCCCTTATCAGAACTGTGTTTTTAAATGCATAAAAACAAAACACATAGGATTACAGAAGAAAACAACATTAATAACTATTGAAATCATTTTAAAATTATATTTTTTTAATCCAGAGACCTATGGATTAAGAGCCCAGTTTCTGCAGAACTTGGCCAGTTCTCCCCCACCCCATGCCCCAAGCAGGCCATGCTGGGAACTTCTCAGGGTCAGGGCCTTAGTTTGGTGAGTGCCTCCCTGAGCTGGGCACAAAATAAACGCCCTAAGAGCAAAGACACCAGGATTAAAGGACCCCATTGGGAAGGGCAGCCTCGAGAAGAGCAGCTCACCCACCTCCAACTTCAGGAAGGTGTCCAGAACCATGGAATCAACTTGAAGAGTCCCCCGGAAGAAGGCTGGACCTGTGGCTTCCTCTGGTACCTGATTCCACTTGATGGAGGAGAGACTACAGGAGGAACCCAGAAATGAGGGGAAGGGAAAGATCAGGTCTCAATGGCAAATTCCTTCCCTTCTCTAGGATCAGCTAAATAACGTGGACATAGAAATGGACATCAGTGTGGCATAAAGGAAAGTGCCCTGGACTCAGTATCAGGAAAGCTTCTAGTCCCACTTTTGAAACCCACCAGCCCGATGACCTTAATCACTTGGCCTTCTCTCTAATCCTGAATTCTCTAATCTGTAAAATGACTGGTCTGGACTAGTTAATTGCTAAGGTCTGTAGTCTTTGTCCTCAGCCTTCACAGTCTTGGGATCAAAGAGCTGGCACATACCTCTGGAAGAAGTTTTCTTTCATCTCTAGGCTGTAGATTTTGAAATTCCGTAGTGGGGATTCATTCAGATAGATATCACCAATTAATCCTGTAGAAGCCAGGGAAGCAAGAGGGCATGAACAGGGCTGGCACAGCTCCCAAGGTCCCAGGCAGACTTAAAGATGGGGGCTAGGCTGAGAAGTTTTCTTTCATAGAGGGCTCTGAACAGAAGGTTTCTGAAAACTATTTGGGTGGTTTGGTTTTTTTTTTCCTTCTGAAGGCAAACTCTGAAGGACTGCCTGTGAGCATGAAACAACCCAGCCAAAATTCAGGGAAATGCCCCAAGTGGTCCTACCTCCTAGGGAGCTAGGAGGAAAGCTTTGCTTCTTGGAGTCCATTTAGATCTATTTGGGGACCCTACAGGGATAACAGAGTATGCCTCTGTGCTTTCCTCTGGCAGAGAGGGGGAAGTAGGGGGTTGGGTGTTTGCCCTGCTCACTTGCCCACATTTATGAATCCCACAGGTTTTCAAGATCCCAGCCTAGCTTCAGGGATTTGGGTCACTGAATTGCCAAAGCCAGACTACACAAAGTATCTTGGTACTCAGGAAAACTCCAGAAAAGACCTTGGTTCCCAGTAATCTGATAATTACGACCTATATAACCTTGGGCCTCATCTGTAAATGACAGAATTGAACTAGATCATATTTAATGTCCTTTCCAGGTCCTATGGCTAGTAGGACAGTACATTACGGACAAAGCATGAGGCTGAAAATCTATCGAGCCATGAACAGACCATGTTGCATGAGCAGACAACCATGCCAAATGAACCATTATTGAGAATAAGTGAACAGAGTTCAATGAGTAGTGCAGAAAAGATGTCAGCTATGCTGACAGATAATAGGACAGTGCCTTACTCAGGACAGAAACTCTGGAAGTTTGGGGGATTTTCCTTAAATGAATCAATTCTTCTCAGTTCCCAAGAAAGCAAATCATCCCTTCACTTCAACAGGTAAGCCATTCCATGGGACAGTCAGTCTATAAGCATTTATTAAACACCTACTACATGCCAAGCACTACACTAACGCTGAGGTCACAAAGAAGGGCAAAAGACAGTTCCTGTCCTCAAGGAGCTAACTATCTAATGGGGGAGACAATATGCAAACAACTATGTACAAATAAGCCTTATACAAAATAAACTCAATACAAAATCATTAACAGAAGGAAGGCATCAGAATTAAGGTGGGAAAGGTTTCTTACAGAAGATGGGATTTGGGTTGGGACTTGAAGGAATCCAGAGAATCCAGGAGGTGGAAAGGTAGGAAGAGCACTCCAGGGAGAAGGGACAGCCAGAGACAATGCCTGGAGGATGGAGATGGAGAATGGGAATAGCAAGAAGACTGTTGTCACAGGATCAGGGAGGATGTAGGAGGCTGAAGGGAGGAGCAGAAGTCATAAGAAAACTGTAAAAGTAGAGGGGGCAGGGTATGAATGCTGGGAATGCCACACAGGTGATTTCACATTTGATCTTGGAGGTGATAGGACACCACTGCAGTTTAATGAGGAGAATGGTGGGTCGGGGGAGGCAGTATTTGAAGTGATCAGAACTTGGTGGCTGAATGGGGGAGGACTGGAGTGAGGCAGACCCACTAACAGTTACTGCAGTAGTCCCGTTATGAGGCAATGACAGCCTGCACTAGTGTGGTGGCAGTGTCGGAGGACAGAAGTGGGCATATCTGAGAAAGTCCGAAACCGTGAAATCAACAGGCCTTGGAAACAACCCAGATATGGGGGAGGCGGGTGAGAGACTGTGAGTCTAGGAGAGCACCTAGGGTTTGATCCTGGATCCTGGAGGACTGAAAGAATCGGGGCAGGCAAGACTGGAAGGGGGGACAGAAGTTTGGGGGAAAGATAATGAGTTTTGGATGTGCTGAGTTTAAGATGTCTATAAGACATTAAGTTTGAGATGTCTAACAGGCAGGTGGAGGTACATAACTGAAGGTCAGCAAAGAGGGTGGAACTGAGTAAGCAGATTTGAGAATCTTTACCATAGAGAAGATAATTTAATCACCAAGCAAAACAGTAGAGAGGGAGGAAAAGCCCCAAGACAGAGCCCTGAAGAACACTCATGTCGGTAGGTGTGACCTAGCTGTAGATCCAGCAAAAGAAGCCCGAGGAAAGGTCAGACAGATAGAAGGAGAGCCAGGAGAGAAATGCCAGAGAGACAAGTCAACAGTATCAACGGCTGCAGAGAGGATGAAGGATGGGGACTGAGAAGAGACCACTAGATTTAGCAATTAAAAGATCAATAGTAACTTTGGCGAGAGCAGGTTGAATGATGAGGTTGGAAGCCAGATGACAAGGAGTTAAGAGACTGAAAGGCGAGGGAATAGAAGCGCCGCTTATAGAAAGCATTCTCGGATTTAGCCTCAAGAAGGAGAGCTATGGGGTGGTAATTACCAACAGTGGGGATGGGTGGATCAGGTGAGGATGTGAGGACATGAACATGTTTATAGACAAGAGGGAAGCAACCAATAGACAGGGAGAGAACGAAGGTAGGTGAGAATGGGAGGTGGGGATGGAGCTAGAGGTCTGTGGATAGTAGAGCTTTCCTAGGGTTAGGTCCTAAGGGAGAATCTGGACTTCACTGTAAGAATCACACATCCAGGAGTGGCTAGGTGGTACAGTGAATAGAGTACTGGCCCTGGAGTCAGAAGAACCTGAATTCAAATTAGGCCTCAGACACTTAACACAAAACTAGCTGTGTGACCTTGGGCAAATCACTTAACCCCAACTGTCCTACCTTACCCCCGTCCAAAAAGAAAAAAAAAAAAAGAATCACACATCCATGGTCAGGGTCCCTTAGTAACCTCACAGGAGTATCCAATTCAATCAGCATTTATTAAGCATCTATATGGCACTGTACTAGTGTAATGGAAATGCAAATTTAAAGATCTTCCCTGCCCCTAGCTTAAGTGCACCTGGAGCCTGTGGTGGGAGGCTTGTTTTTCAGGAAAGCCCATACCTTGATACTTTGATTGGGCAGTGGGTCCAGAAGGTTGTTACATTCTCTGAGCCAGGAGAAGGCTATATAAACCCTGAGGAGAGGCTTTGCTTTGGGGCTCACTTTGAGAAGTGTTGTGTGATTTGACCAGATGAGACTCTGGGAAGCCGTTGTTGAGAGCCCCCCGGCTTTGAAAACCCAGATGTTGATGCTTCCCTCTCTGGTAACTGTGATTTGGTATTGATATAATGGTGGGACAGTTTGGAAGCCTGTCTTGTTTGATCTGTAAGTTCTGTAACTCTGAAGTTCAGGGTGCTGACCTTTTTCCCCTGAACTAGGTAATGTGTGTTTGTTTGATTAAAGTAAGCTTGTTAACCCATTTTGAGTTGCTTTCCTTCTGAAAAGCAGATCTAAGAACCTGTGTTGGCAGTTACCCTGGGGATATTGGGGTGCTTGCCGCTACAACTAGGCACTGAAGATACAAAGACATAATGAAATTGCTACCATCCTCAGAGAACTTAGGTGGGCCTGATGAAGAAGCCTACAGAAGCTGGAAATTCAGAGGACATCACTAGACTTAGCTGGAGTGGAAGAGGTAAGAGTGGGAGGGGGTGGGCAAGGAAGGACACTGGAGGGATGAGGTGGGGAGGGGAAGGACAGGACCACTGAGAATGCAGAAAACTGTTTGGAATCCCTTCATGAGAGCCCTGGATCTCTGTACCCCAGTGGGTTCCAGGTAGCTGAGATTCCCCACTTCTCTGGCAATTGACCAAAAGATATATCCTACCCAAAGTGGTATAATATCTGAGATTCCATGAACCTAGCTTCTTTTTAAAATGCAAATACCTTTGGGAAAGTGAGAGGAAGGGGGGAGGGAGAAGGGAGATCTATAAGTCACTTATCTTTCTTTAATAACATTGTTCTCTTTCTAGCTACACAAGTGCACTGAGACAATATGAGTTTTAATAGTGGAAGGTGAGAATTTTGGAGAATGAGTCACTTAAAGGAAGAAGGGCAGACTTAGTTAAGGATATAAATTACAAATGGTAGCATTGAGTACTAGATGCCCAGGGAGTGAAAGAAGAGGGGACAGTGGAAGCAGGTAGAATATCACATCCCTGTAATTGGGAGCACAAGAGCCATCAGCAGGAAAGATGCACTACTATTTCTAAGGCATTTTCCTGGGTTTCACACTAGCCATACCCCACCACCATCATTAAAACAACAACAGAAATGAGGTTGGCTTGTCGAGATTTGTTTCTGTTGAATCCATCTGAAGAAGTTGTGCCTTTCTACAGAAAATAAGGTCCAACATGGAAGGGACGTCTCTAACCCTGCTTATACTCTGTTCTTGCTCTAGAGAACATGGGCTTATTTGGAGAAGAGAGTAGCCACGGCCATCTTCTCCAGGCCTGGAGAATTCTCTCTTTAGCTGAGAAGTCTGGCTCTTTTTTCACATCCCTGAAGTTCTGCCTGATCACCCTTGAGAAACTTCCTCATCCTTCCTCTGGTCCTTACCTGCTACCAGGAGCCAGGGAAAGCTTTCCAGGAGTAGGCCCTGGGTAAGCTGCATGTAGACTAGTTCATGGAGACATCTGGGGGCTGTCTGCCCAGTCACATCTGAAGCCACTAGGATAGGGACCAGGACTGGGCTGATCTCTCTGGCCTAGTACACTGGCAATCCACCTGGTGGGCCCAGACCACCAGGAATGTTATTCCATTCTCTGCCACATTCTCCCCCGGTTGGCTGATGGGGAGAAAGAATTTACACATGTGTCTTTTCAGTCTGAGGGCAAAAACCTCAGAAGGTAAACCTCACCGGCCTGGCCCTAGGTTCCCCTTCTCTGAATTTGGAGCAGAAGCAGACACTAGGTGGGAGATGCTCTGTCCCACCTGGCCTGGCTTCCTCATCCTCCCAGCCCTGTCCTGGCATCTCTCAGAGCCCACCTTTCCGCTGTTCATTGAGCATCTGTCCATAGTTGACTCGACCACGATTCTCCACCAGGATACTCAGCTTACGGTGACCCTATAAGAGATGCACAAACCTCCCATAACTCCATAGCCTCAGCATCCATGGCACTGGAGCAATCCTGCCAGACTTCTTCTGTGCAGCTCTCCAGCTTTCACAAAGCCATGTCTGGTAGTGAGCCAAACACAGCTGCCTTGTGGGAGGAGCCGTACCCAGAACAAGCCCCAGCTGCCTGATGCTCAATTCACATAACCCTACTGTCTCCCACCACATTCCTCCCCTCCCACTGACTTCTTAGGACACAGTGCAATCTGAGCAGCCAGAGAACAGAACTACGTGATATCAATCTTCTTTGGGGCTGGGGCAGCTTGGGAAAGAACTTGGTGTCTAACCAAGACAATTAGAAGCAAAAAACACGGAAGCTGGACCCTGAGACTACAAACCTGACTCTCAGGGATAGGCAGTCCTTCAGATTCATAGTCCATGTATCCAACATATATCTTGTTCACAAACACCTGGGAAAGAGGGAGCAGAAGCACTGATGAGCTCCCCAAAAGGGATTAGACGTTACTGCTAAGAAAAGAAAGAAGCTGTCAGCTGAGCAGTAAGCATATCAGATCAGGTTAGAAGCTGAGAAGAAATGACGGGTCAGAGTGGACCACAAACTGACAGCTGAAAAGTATGCTGGGCTTTCTTTTTTTTTTCATATAAACATAACTCTGGGATGTTTAAGGTCACCCTCACCACTTTATTCAGCTCTGGTCAGAAACTGATGGCTCTAATTCTGGACTCCACCACCAAAAAAGGATCATGGAGAATGAAATGAAATGAATGAATGAATGATCAAAGAAGAAGGCAAAAGAATAGACGCTGGAGGGAAAAGAGAATCATTATTTGGCATGGCCAAAAGGAAACTGAAGAGAAGTGATACCAATCTATAAACCCACCCCAGGTGCAGAGAGAGGCTCTCAGCAGGCAGCAGTTGCCTCCCTTGCCAGTCTCCTGGCCCATACCTGGGCCCGGTCCCGAATGTGGTCCTTGGAGAAAAGAGTGCCTCCCTCATAGATAGAAGTCTCATAGAGTATGTACCCATAGGACTGGCCATTGCCTTGGTTCACTGACAGATTCTCCATATTGACAGGCTTCTCGCACTCAAATGGCTGTGAAAGGAAGCAGGAGATGAGCACAAAGTGAGGGTGAAGTCTATTAATTCAACAAACATTTAAGTGCCTATTCTGTGCAAGGATACAAAAAAAAGTCTCTGTATTCCAGGAGCATAATTACATTCTATGGGGAAGGCATGATACGTGTATAGTTAAGTAAGGCAATTGGAGGAGGGTGAGATGAACTCACAAGCGGGAAGGCTGAGCAGATTCTAACATGCAAAGATATGAGGATGGGATAGGAAATGGAAAGGAGGGAGTGAATTCCAGAAATGAGGGGTCACTGGTACAAACTCAAAGAGAAGAAACAAAGGCTTTGGGGAAATAGCTAGTTGTCAGTCAACAAACATTTAACAAGAGCCTGATACGTGCAGAGCACTGTGATAAACACCAAGACTGCAAAGAAGGCAAAGAGCCCCTGCCCTCAAGGAGCTCACAGTCTAATGGCAGAGACAACATGCAAAGAACCATGGACAAACAAGCTACATACAGGATAGACTGGAAATAATCAACAGAGGAAAGGCACTGGAATTATGGGAGATCAGGAAAGGTTTCTTGTAGAAGGTGGGATTTTAGCTGAGAATTCAAGGAAGCCAGTCTTGGCATGGGGCACAACCAGAGAAAATGCCTGGTTGCCATAAAAAGAATTTTACATTTGATCTCGAAGGTAATAAGGAGCCAGCAGAGACTACTGAGTAAGGGCTCAGAGTTATGTTTTAGTAAAGTCAGTTTGACAGCTAAGTGAGGACTGATTGAAGTCCCTATTACAGTAGACCAGGCTTGGGGTGAGTGATGAGGGCCTGCACCAGGGTCCAGTGTTAAAGGAAAGAATGCAGGATACATGAGAAATGTTAAAATCAATAGGACTTGGCAACAGGTTGGATATGGGGAGTGAGAGATGGGGAGTGTTTGAGGATGACTCCTAGTTTGTAAGCCTGAGTGATTAAAGGAATAATGGTACTCTAGACAGGAACAGAAAAGTTTAGAAGAAGGATGGGTTTAAGGGAAAAAACAGGGTGGTCAGTTTTGGACATGATGAGTTAAGATGCCTATGGAACATTCAGAGAAGTCCAACAGGCAGGTGGAGATACAACACTGGAAGTCAGCACAGAGGTTAAGACTGGATAAGTAAATTTGAGAATTATTACCTTAGAGATGACAAGTGAATGGAAAGAAGGAGGGAAGGAAGGTGAGAAGGAGGGAGAGAGGGAGGGAGGGAAGGAGGAAGGAAGAAAGGGAGAAAGGAAGGGAGGGAAAGAGGAAGGGAGGGAGGGAGGGAAGGAAGGAGGAAGGGAGGCAAAGGAGAGAAGAGACTAGTTTAGCTGGTACTAGAAAGTGTGAAAGAGAATAAGAGACATAAGGCTGGAAAGCCAGATTATGGAAATCTTTAAATGTTAGCCTAAAAAGTTTGTATTTTATCAAAGAGGGAATAAAAAGTAATGAAGATTTTTGATTGTGGAAGTAAGATGGTCAGAACTGTGCTTTAGAAAGATTCTTTCTGAAGTGTATAGAGGATGAAGAAGAGCCTAGAAGCAAAGGAACCAATTATAAGGCTATTACAATAATCCAGGCAGGAGGGGATGAGGGCCTGAACTAGGTTAGTGGCCATGAGAGTGGGGAAAATAGGAGAGATGAGAGAAATGTCAGGGGGCACTAAACGGAAGGTCTTAGCAAATGATTGGCTACAAGAGATGATAGGAAGTAAAGAATCCAGATTAACTAGAAGGTTATGAACATGGGTGACTTCCCCACAACATAAATAGAAAAGTTTAGAGAAGATGTGGGTTTAGGGGGAATGAGAAGTTTCAGTTTGGATAGTCTGAGACACCCACAGAACTTAAAGTGAAGGTTATCCAGAAGAGACAACACAGAACTCAAGTTATGGGGAGGAGATGAATAAAAAGATTTGTCATTCAGCTAATGAAAATAAGTGAACCGGAGTGGATGAGATTACCAAGGCCTGAGAGTACAGAGACAAAGGAAGGTCCAGGACAAAGCCTTCAGGAAACTCATAATTAAGGGGCGAGAGACAGAAAATGACCCAACAAAGATGAGTGGTCAGACAGGCAAAGAGGGGAGCCAGTGGGGAACAGTGCCAAGGAGCCAAAAAGGAGGATCTGGAAGGATTGATGGTTTCAAAGCTGCAGGAAGCTCAAGAAGAATAAGGACTGAGAAGGCAACTTGAATTATTGAAATGAATTGAAAGCCTATGAAGCTTCCTTACTGAAACCCAATATCATAACCATAATAGTTCACACTTACATAGTGCTTTATGGCTAACATTCCAACAACTCTGTGAGAGGTAGGTGGTATGTGTTATTTATCATTCCAATTTTGTAGGTAAGGAAACAGGTGAAAAGAAATGAAGTGACTGGTTCCTAAGTCTCCAGAGCCAATAGCTGACTCTAGTGTGATACCTTCCATTACACCATTACACCATAGCAATGGTCCCCCAGAGTCCATTTGGAACACAAGAGATTTGTTAAGAAATGGCATGTGTACATGTATAATCAATATCAAATTGTTTGCCTTCTCAAGGAGGAGAGAGAGGAAGTAGGGAGGGAGAGAAAGAATTTGGAACTCAAAATTTTAAAAAGTCAATGTTAAAAATTTTTGTTTACATGTAATTGAGAAAAAATAAAAGATTTTATAAAAAGGAACAGCATATGTAATAATGATCATGATTATATCCCATACCTAGCTATAACAATCTATTTCAAACCCATCTCACAGTGTGGTCATGAGGAGGCCAGGGAGACCTGACATCCAGAAGCTAAGTGACTGGTCTGAGGTCATCCAACACACAACAGTGGAGGCAGGAGGAAAATCCTAGAGCCCAGGCTTTCTCTCACCTGCTGCTCAGCTGAAGGAGAGCACCAGAGTCCAACCAGACCTAAAAAGGAGGATGTGCCCCACGTCCTTCTCCATTAGCTGGCATTTCTTCTTCAAATTCAGTCCTCCCTTCTCCAGACATGCCTGGTCCAAGTTGGGGCTATGTTTCCTCTATTTCTAAAGCTTAGAAACATCCAAGAGCTTGAAAAACCTGACTTTCCTTTTCCCTTGACTGTGGGCCTAAGCCCTTGTCTCTCTTGCTTTTCATCTGGTCTAGAAGTACCCACCTTGCCCACGTGCTCCAAAGCATCCCACAGTGACATGTAGTGTGAGGGCTTCACAGCATGGTAGGAGGCCTTCGGCATTGTGACAGGCAGGTGGGGCAGTGGATTATCTGTAATGCCAATGAAGAATCAGGGAGATCCCAGAATCCTGTGGCATGAGCCCTGACTCCCCTGTTCCCTCTTCTACTTTGCTCAGGGGATAGATTGTATTTCTTTATCTGAGTACCAACACAACAGTGGGCCTAGGCCTGAAACAAGCCTGAGGGATCCCAGGAAGGAAAAGCTGTCTTTGTAGGTATCCCCTGTATGGGCTTCTCTTAGTCTCTGCAAGCTGGCATTGGTCTCACTGGGCACAGTGAGAGGGCAGCTTTACAGCAGACAGTTGAGGAGGTACCAGACACTATGGTAATATCTACAAGCCTCTCACATCTCCATACGGGGATTTTATGGGAAGCTGAGAGTCCATGGGTATATTTCTGAGCTAGATCAGGTAATAAACAGACCAGCATCAGAATCAAGTTGGTGATGGATACCTATGATGGTGCTGAAGTACTCCCGCAGCTTGAAGAATTTAGGTGTGTAATCCCCAGCTTCTGTCAATACAGCATCATAGTCTGCGAAAAGTCATAGGAACCATAAATGGGGAGGTCCCCAGGGCAACCCAATTTACCACCTTCTGCAAGTCAGACTGTTGTTAGTCAGCAACCTGTACTGAAACATCCCCTGCTCTGCTGAGCCCTATGCTACCCTCTTCAGAGAGCCAACAGATCAAAGTGACACCTTCCTTGCCTTCTGGGAATCATGACACAATGAGGAAGATACCATTCCAGCCTGGGGGAGAAAGCATGTCCCTAAACGGAGAACTGAAGGTGCTCTAACCCAGGAGCACCTCCCTTTCCCATCTAAATGCTATTTCTCTCCTTGCCTGCCACCAGTTTCTTCTAAAACCTAGAAACAGCAGTTATAAGGCATGCAGACACACCTATCAGTATTTCTGGCCTGCACTTGCTAGGAGGTAAAAAGTAAGTGATATTTGCAACAGCTCTTTGTGTCCAAGAATCTAGGCAGTCAATTAATCAGACAGCAGAATTTATTCCTTGGCCTATAAAGTCCAACCTGTTGCAAGCTACAGTGATGGTCTGTGATCTAATTGATGCAGTGAAGTGAAAGAAAGGGAATGAGGTACATTCCACCCTAACCTCAAGTCTCAGGGAACTTTACAAGCAAACAAGCTAATGGTGTCAGCAGGTGTCTTCAGGAACTCTCCCTGGAAAAGGTCCAAAGTCACCAATGCTAAGGGGCAGCCACATCGGGGCATACTTACCATAGCTCGTGACATCAGCCTTGTATTCACCAAAATGCTGAGCCCCGTTCATGAAACCAAAGTTGGTTCCTCCATGAAACATGTAAAGGTTGAGGGAGGCGCCCATTTGGATGATAGAGGAAACAGTGACCACCACATCTACAGGAGAAGAGGGGAACAGAGTTAACGTCTGAAGGCCCTGAAGGACTCCCACTACCTCTTCTGGTATTGTCTCTGTTGTCCAGAACCCCACTAGCTCTAGAGCTAGAAAATGGCTAGATCGATCAGAAGCTCTCCCCACATTTCCATCTATTGAAATCCTTCTCAACCTTCAGGTTCAACTCAAATCCTTCCTTCTCTGTGAAGCCTTCCTTAATCCCCTCACCTGGAAATGTTTTTCCTTTGGGCCCTTGGGGTCTTTCATTTTTATTTCTTTAATGTGATCAGCACATCTTGTTTGTATTGTTTACAAATATATAGTATATTTACATACTATATTATATGTATACTATATATACTATGCAAAGTACAAAAATAGTATATATACTATGACAAATACAAAATAGTATAGTACATAGTAAATAATATGTAGTATTTATAGATACCATATAATTATGTATGTACACACACACACACACACACACACACACACACACACAGAGGCAGCTAGGTGGCTCAGTGGATAGAGTACTGGGCCCATAGTCATTTGAACCTGAGTTCAAATCCAGACTCAGACACTTACTAGCTGTGTGACTCTGGGCAAGTCACTTAACTTCTGATTGACTTAATTCAGTGAAGAAGAACTGGCAAACCATGCTAGTATCTTTGCCAAGAAAACCCTATGAAAAGTATTGGTATGACACGGTCCACGAGATCACAAAGAGTCAGACATGACTGAACAACTAAATAACAACAGCAAAAAATTTTATATATGTGTATGTATACACATATATGTATGTGTGTGTTTGTGTGTATATATACATGCATGTGTGTACACACATATATGTGCATATGTGTATATATGTACACACATGTGTGTATATGTATATATACACTATATAGTGTGATATATAGATATATACAAATATGTATGTATGTATATACATATATAATATAGATATATAAAATATCTCTCCTACTACACTGCTAATTCTTTGAAGGCCTAGATGTTTAATTTATCTCTGTATACCCTTCAAATCCAAGGACTGGTTTTATATATTAGCCATCTAATTAATACTAATGGAATGAATGAATGGGCAAGGTCAAGAAGTCCCTATATCACAGATGAATTCATGCAATTTGATGAATTAAACTCATCTCCTCTGAAAGGTTAATCACTGAATCATGGAAAATCACAAAGCTGGAAGGGAACTTAGAATCAGGTTTGGTCGCCACAATTTACAAATGAGGAAGCTGAATGCTGAAGAAGCAAACAAGCTGGACCAAAGTTCTAAGTGTAACCGCAATCTGCAGCCACAGGAGGCTTCATGTTGTCAGGGAGAAGGCTTCATTCACATTCCCCCAAAAATACTTTGTAGCAATGGGACCAAGGGCAAGTCACTTGTACCCCAGCCCCTGCTACCCCCTAAGGTTGCTGTGGCATCAAAAGAGATACTGTATGCCAAACATCTAACAAACATCAAAGCAGGTCGTTAATTAGCAGCAGCAGCTGCAAAGATGGGTCTAAAACCCATGTTTCCAGTCAAATGTTCTCTTCAGAAACATCACTACATCTCAACAAGACATAATTGAAGTAAACTTGCTTTTTGGGGGAGGGGGAGAGGCAATCAGGGTTAAGTGACTTGCCCAGGGTCACACAGCTAGTATCTGAGTCCACATTTGAACTCAAGTCCTCCTGACTATTCACTGTGCCATCGAGCTCCCCCAAACATGCTTTAAAAAAAAAAAAAGATCATTTCACAACTGAATCAAAATGGCTTCTATTATCCACACACTGCCCTCTGTTTCACCTCCCTCCATCGTCACAGATAATTGAGAGTGAGTTATTTAACCACTGCAGACAGAGGTACCCACAAATCTGCATGTGCACAGAGCAGGCCTATCTAGCCAGGTTTCACTGCTGAAAAGTGATGTTCAAGCCCCTGTTTTTGTTTCTGCTCTGGATTCCCCCTCTGCAGATTACTCACCATCGGCATCCACGATGTTGTGGGGACCACCCCATGTGTCAAACCATCCCGTCCAATATTCTGTCACCATCGTGGGTTTATTTTCCTGGGAACAATCCAAACCATAAATTGGAACTAGGTCACAAGAGTAGGAAGATGAAAACCAGAGGTCATGAGACCCCTAGAGGAGACTCCCAAGAGGATCCAGACACCCAATCCTCCTCCCAACCACAAATTCAAAGACTGTGGGATCTGCCTAACATCAGGGCTGCTCACAGCAATCACCCGAGGGACAGGATGCTCCCTGGGGCCAGGGTTGGGGCCTGCAATCCTGCCTCCTGAACACATTTATCTGCCAAGTAGCAACTGCTGCGCCTGCAGAGGCAAGCAAAAGGAGGGCCCAAAGATGAAGCCACAGACGCTTATCAGCCCCACACACCTGCAGTGCTGCCTGTGGCACTGAAAGCTCCAGGCTTTGTTGGTGCTAGGTCTTCTTCATCACCATAGCTAGTAGCAATCTAGAGCTCTTTAACAGTTTGCAATGTGCTTGCCCTACCCTGTGAGGTAGGTCCTATTGATGCTGTCGCTGTTCAATCATCTCAGTCGTGCGACTCTTTGTGACCCCATCTGGGATTCTCTTGGCAAAGATGCTGCAGTGGCTTGCTATTTGCTTATCCAGTTCATTTTACAGATAAGGAAACTGAGGCAGAGAGGGTGAAGGGATTATACAGCTAGTAAGTGTCTGAGGCCAGATTTGAACTTGGGCGCTCCATCCAAAGCATCACCTCACTGACAAAGCACAAGTAATAGCCTCTCTGTTGTACAGACAAAGAAAGTGAAGCTGACAGAGGCAGTGACTAGCTAGTAAGTATCTGAAGGAGGATTTGAAATAACTTCCTTTCAATTCTATCCATTCTCCTTTGGATTCTATCCATTTTCCATTCTTTCAGAACTCTATCCACTACACCCCCTAGCACCCTTAATCAAAGACACTCCTCCCTTCCCCTGGTAGTCCTTGCACTGGGTACGTTGGAGGCCAAGGTCCACCTTGCCCTGCTTGCCTGTACCAGTTTTTGCCACCTGAAGGGGCTGTGCCCAAGGCAATAGAGCATCTCTTGTTTCTTTGCTGCAGCTCTAAGTGGGCCCTCAAGCTTCTCTGGCAGCTACTGCATTGGCTTAGAAAATACCAGCTGGGACGAGCCTAGGGAACTACATATAGGGTGGGCTGTCCTCGGTGGAGCAATCAGAAATATTTCCACTTGTCTCTGGACTAACACAAACTTCTTTTCATTTCTCCAGTGTTGGGAAGGGGGCAGTAAGTGGCACCTGTTAATAAGCCTCAGAAAATCGAACTAGAGATGTTTGAACATAGGGACGTGCCCGAAACTTTTAGGGAGGTTGTCACCACTGATGGTAGAGAAAGCATTGCATGAGAGTGAACAGAATGGCACCCGAGTCCCATGACTCTGGGATCCAAGAAACGAGAGCCCCAGATCTCATCTCGGAGTCACCTCGCCTCACTCCTGCCACTCACCTGGCACATCCCATCAGTGACTAAGCCCCTGTGCGTTCCTCCCTCCTTATGACTCAAACTTGTGTCTCTGCCTTTCTTTCCGTGGCCACTGTCATGTCCAGCTATGGTCCTTAGAACCCCATGAACCAGGGCTGTGGTAGAGCCCGACTAGACTGTTTGACACCTCAGAAGGCAGCATATACTACAGATTGGGCTTGATTTATTGTATTGGTAATAGACTTCAGAAAGTGATGAGGAAAGTGTTAATAATGTAAATTACATTTTAAAGTGCCATCCATACTTTTATTTGGAGAGTCGGTTGTTAAACATTGACCAACACACTTCCTTCATGCCTTCAGGATAAAGTCCAAACCACTTAACCTGGCACTCAAGACTCCCCTGAGGCTGGGCCCAATTTACCTTTTCCTCTTCTCTTCCTCCAGGCAAAATATCATTCTATTCAAACTTCTCTGCTCACCATTCCCTGAACCCGTCCTGTGTTTCCCTCCACCATGCCTTTGCTCATCCAACCAGAGATGGTCACCCACACCAAGAGGTTTCCCTGGATGCGGTACCTCATTCTCCTGGGTCTCATAGGCCTCTTCCTTCTGAGCACAGTTAGAGGTCAGATGAAGTAACGCAGACTCCCATAAGATAACAATAATAATAGCTAACACTGATGTAGCCTCTACGACGGGCCAGGCATTGTCCTAAGCACTGTACACTTTATCTCACTGGATCCTCACAACAATCCTGGTAGGTAAATGTTTACTATTATCCTCATTTTACAAATGGGGAAACCAAGGCAAACAGAGGTTAAGTGACTTGCCCAGGGTCACACAGTTAAGTGTCTGAGCCTGGATTTGAGCTCAGGCCTTCCTGACTCAAGACCGGTGTTTTATCCACTGTGCCAACTAGCTCTCCCAAATAGTTGTCTGTGGCTACAACAGGAGTCAATGAAGCATGAGTAAGGGAAAATGCAGGGTGGCATCATGAAGAGAGGCATTAGGCAAATATTCTGTGTCCTGCACATGCTCCAGATGTAGAGCAGAGGAGATCCGACACTTCCATTCCCTTTGTCCATTTTCATGATACACAAAAGGGGAATATGGGATTATCTGAAGAACCTTTAAAGGCAGCCTGCCAAAACAGGGGTATGATCTGGTCAGAGATGATCTCTTCAACGAGTACAGAGACGGAAGAATCCTTTGAAGAATGGACAGGTCCTCCATGAAGCATTTCTTTACACAGAAAAAGAAATGTCCTATGTTGATGAGATGGGGGGGATAGTGAATACAGTGCTGGGCCTAGAGTCAAGAAGACTTGAGTTCAAATGTGACCTCAGACACTTACTAGCTAGCTGTGTGACCCTGGGCAAGTCACTTAACCCTGTTAGCCTCAGTTTTCTCATCTGTAAAATGAGCTGGAGAAGGCCATGGCAAACCACTCCAGTATTTTGGCAAAGAAAACCTCAAATGGAGTCACAAAGAGTTAGAGACGACTGAAATGCCTGAACAACAACATTCACAACTAGTGAAATTACCATGTGTCTCTGGGATAAAGATATGTCATAAGATCCAACCTTACTGGATAACAAGAAGCTGCCTCCTCAAGACAAGAAGCTAAAGGAATCTCTCAGGGTTTTTGTTCCCATCCTCTAACCAATACAGTCCTTACAGGCAGACAGACTCCAAGTGCTATAGGTACCTTTGTACCCTGGTACAAAAGAACACTGAGATTTACAGAT
This sequence comes from Gymnobelideus leadbeateri, assembly GCA_011680675.1. Classification (NCBI taxonomy): domain Eukaryota; kingdom Metazoa; phylum Chordata; class Mammalia; order Diprotodontia; family Petauridae; genus Gymnobelideus; species Gymnobelideus leadbeateri. The sequence goes on along the minus strand of WOXC01000446.1, from coordinate 28,800 downwards.
CTGTCACCCAATATTCACAATCATGGTTCTACTAGTCAGTTTGGATTCAAATATTCTCCGTAGAAATGTATAATCAGCTGCCGCCACCATGGGAATGAATGGTTGTTAGAAACACCACACTCTTCCACAGGGAGAGGAAGGTTATTCTATTTTCTTTATCTGTTATTAATGTAAAAGGATTCACTACTTCATTGAATAAGGGAGGTCAGACTCAGGTAGGTCTGGGCTGAGGCAAAATCTCTGGGTTTAGAATGCTAGTCTTGGGCACCTCTCGGGAACAAGATCTGGGGGTAGCACATCTTCCCTCTTATTCTGGGTTATACAAATATTTAATCAATATAACAAGGAGAATGGGTCACTGGGGAAGGAAATGAAAGAAGGTAGCACCTTGCAAAACCATACTGGAGGGTCCCCTGGGAAATCCCTATGGCACTGGGAGTATAGGAAGCAGTCAAATGAACAGAGATCATCAGCATTTCCTCTGAGGGTGCCTAGAGGTGCCACGGAGCAGAAAGAGGGTCAGGTTATACATAAGAGTGAGTGGCACATGTGCTGGAAGTAAGCTATGGTTAAGAGATGCTGGAAGCTGTGCAGGCGAGATAGTTATGCTATTAGGGCCTGTGATGAGTGGGGTTTGTTCAACTGGCCTGGGATGATAGCTTCTGCTACTCTAGGGTCCACATGCAGTGTGCCCCAGAACTGGAGTGAAGAATCTGTGATCAGATCAAGTGCAGAGTGACCTCTCTGAACTGTACCAGCTGAAATCACTCTCAGTTCTATGGGAAAGGTAACCAGAATCAGCCACTGGAAATGTAACATATGCTGGATCAGAAACTCAGATTTCAAGAACAGGGAATAACAATGATGATGAAACTTACCATTATATAAATATTGTCTCATTTGCCCCTCACCACAACCCTAGGAAGTAGGTGCTAATTATTCTTCCCATTTTATGGATGAGGAAACTGAGGCAAACAGTTTAAGTGATTTGTCCAGGGTTACAGAGCTGGTATCAGAAGCCAGATTTGAATTCAGAATTTCCTGACTCCAGGAAGTCCACTGCATCATCCTGACACCTAATATAGACCTATTCTGTATCCTAAAGGTCACTCCAGAATGGGCAACAAGTTGAGACTTAACTGTAACTCTCGCAAAAAAAAAAAAAAAAAACAGATCTTCTCCCTATGGCATAATTGTATTTGACAGGGTTTGGCTCTCAAATAATGTAGATTCACCACCACCACCACAGCAGACTGGTACAAAACATGACCTTTGAAGGGACTGACAAGCAGGACCCTGGATTATTCAGGATGTCAGGGGTTTTATCACCGCTTTGAAGGGAGTGAAAGATTATTGAGGCTCTTGATTCGCTGAAAGATTTGAAACTTTAATGACAGGCCACTTAAAGACACTTTCAAGTTACAGAGTTGGAACGAACACCTATTAATCCTCCCACAAAGCTCAATGACTATTGAGTGATCTTCACAGGGGCACCACCTCAGAGGATCCACAGGGCCTTGTGGAGGAAGACGATAGGACTCAAGAATTCTCCTCAATGAAAGCCAAGAACACGTTTTGGCTTTGGCACTTACCTCCCCTGCTGGGCCTCCCATTCATCCCCTGGTGGCAGAGAGTGAACTAAATAATAGCTAAGGTCCCTTCCAGCCCTAAATTCCATGATTCATAAAGTTCCCGTGCCATCAGGCTTGGGAAGTGACAGGTCAGTGTTCATTTCAAGGAGAAACTCTGGAGTTTGGGCTACATGTGGGCCTGGCTTTGAGCCATCCCAGGACCTTGTCAGAGGGCCCCAGAAGACCTTCAAGCACAGACCTAGGCCCTGTGGGAGCCTCCTGGGTGGCCTGCTGTCACACCTGCCCTTCATTCTTTCGCAGCAGTGAAAGTAGGAAAAGAACAAAGCAATGTTCTTTTCTATTTGCTCTTCCTGTTCATTGTCAATGAGCCCTCAATTCTTTCCCCCTTTCTGCCTCCTGAAATCCTGTGCATCCTTTAAGATGTAGGTCAAATCCCAATGCTCCATGAGGCCTCCTTTCCTTAGCAATCTCACTGGAAGCTCTGGCCCTAGCCTATGTGACTGCCTCTGTCACTAATGATTCATTTATGATATGCTGTTGCCATTTATTATAGTTATTAGTTGTGTGTGTGTGTGTGTGTGTGTGTGTGTGTGTGTGTGTGTGTGTGTGTGTGATATCCCCAAACAGAGAAGTTGCTTAAGGGAAGAGACCTTTCTATATGCCAGAATCTAAGCATGATGGAGTGGGTGGAGCAGGGGAGGGAGTACCTCTCTAAATATCTGTCTCTAGGGGAAATAATGCCCTTTCAGAGCTAACATTCAGGATTCTACTGAAGCTTCCTCCTTCACCAGCAATACCACCCAGTGGACTAAGCTTAGTGTCCAGAGCACTCACAACAAAGCCGGAGGAAGTAGGAGTAATGCCTTCACCTCTTCTGAGTAGGCCTGAGGCAGAGCTGGCACAGCTCCAGAGAATGACTTGGCTTAGGCAGGATATAGAAACCTGACCCAAATGGGGCCTATGCTCAGGCCACTTCTTTCCACTTAGGAGAGGTGCACAGACTTGGTCATCAAAAAGAAAAAAAAAAACCAATCTGCAGTGGATTTAGCAGCAAATTTTCCTTAATCCATTGGATATTAAGTAGGCATCCAAAGAACTTCCTTTCCTTTTCCCTCTGGAATCAGATTACCTGTCTTCCTGATGCCAATGAACTTTCCCAAGACTTGAGAGTTTGCAAGCTAGAGATGATTCAGAGGCTCTTGTCTTGAGGAGGCAGCTTCTTCTTGTCCAGGGGCCTTGGATCTTATGATACATCTTTCGTTTTCCCAGAGACACATAGTAATCTCGATAGCTGTGAACGTTGTTGTTCAGTCGCTTCAGTTATGGTCGACCCTTTGTGACTCCATTGAGGTTCTCTTGGCAAAAATATTGGAGTGGTTGCCAAGGCCCAAGCTTCCCGTCCACCACCATAGCCTTTGGGGGTTCTGAGAAAGAGCCAAGCTCAGGAGGACATGGGTCCTGGGGCACATGTGGATTTTGGAGTGCCCTGTACCTAACATCTGATCATTGATAAGGAGAGACTAAAGGGAACATCAAGGGCAGGCCCAAAGGAGATGAAGTATTCCAGAAGGACAAGATATGAACTGAAGGGGAAGTGTCAGGGAAAGGGGTCTTGCAGCCCAGCGGGCATCACTGTTTTTGATGTTGATTCCAAGTATACTATTAACACTTAGGGCATTTCTCAGCAGTCCTCACCTCTTCTGACTCTTTGCCTTGCCCCAGCTGTGATTCCCATCAAAAGACATGAGTCCTTGGGGCAGCTAGGTGGTTCAGTGAATAGAGTGCCAGTTCTGGAGTCAGGAGGATCCGAGTTCAAATCCAGACTCAGATACCTAATACTAATTTTCTATAATTTCTCCTATTTGTACAAATGCACTTTAAATAAACATGATTACAAGTTATTTCAAATTCAAATTATAACATCTTTCATTCTGCTAGCTCCATTTTCTTTGCTTTATGAATTAAAAAATACACTGCATCAATTGCTGCACCTGGGGTCTTCAAGGTATTCTTAAATTCTCATCCTTTAGACTCTAGCAAAACCCACATGGAGGCTAGCAATGGGGCTCTCTGAGGCTGGGAAAATATGAAAACTCATGCTACAGATTCCCTTAGAAGACTTCAAAATCTTAAAAACCTGCAGGAGTAGAAGTGGGAGGTGGGTCTAATGTCTGCTTTACTCAGGAGCGGCAGTGAAGAGAGCGGAGTGGGCCTTCTGTGACAAGAAAGAACAAGTCCTAGAAAGCCCCGTCTCAGTAAGGAACAGGGTGTAGGAGCACCTCAAGATTCTGTTGTTGTCTCTGAGAAGCCTCATGTCTTCAGAAGCTTCTTGAAGTCCAGGTAACCACTGAGAAAGAGGAGAGAGTTTCCATCTTCTTGCCAAAGTTCCTTGACTTGACCATGCTTACAACCACTGAAAATACTCAGATGCTTAGACAGAAAAGATTCTTCTACTCATAGTACCCTTACCTGGAATGAATGGAGATAGTTGAAAATCATGGAATCCACATGCTTTAAATTGACAGTAGCCAGCACTGTAGGGGGAAAAAAAAGGAGAAATGTTATAGTAATGATATTAATAATAGCTAGAATTTATATAGTGCTTTGAGATTTGCAAAGCACTTTACATATTTTTATCTCACTTGATTCCCACAATAACCCTATGTAATAGATACTATCCCCATTTTTACAGATAAGGAAACTGAGGCACAAAAGGTTAAGTGACTTGCCCATGGTCAAACAACTAATAGATATCTGAGACAGGATTTGAAGGCAGGGAGACTTGACTACAAGTCCATCACTCTATCCACTGTACCACTCCAATTCCTGTCCAAGTTATATTACCAGGACCACTGGAAGAAGGAATGTCATCCAGACCAAGGGAAGTCAAAACGGCCCTGGTCTCAGCCAGGAGATAGAGCACCCAGCTCCTCTATTTACATTCTATATTGGCTTATCCAAAGGCATTCTAGGCTAGGTCTAAGTGGAAAAAAGGTTGTGCTCCCGAAAATTCTTGGACTCAGCTATAGAACCCACCATGAGCAATATCCAAGGGGTGATAAAAAATATTCATCATAAGAACCAAACTATTCTTCAACCTGCCATTAAAAGCTCTGACCACCATTCATTGTCTTTCCATGGATACATCATTTCCCCAACCACACTCTCTATTTCTGTTGATTATATGTTTGTCCCGATTCTTATTAAACAATAGGTTCCCCAGAGGGCCAGGACCACATCCAGTCTTTATTCTGAATCCTGACAGTCCAGCACTTTGGGTGACTTTGGGTTACAGCTGCCCTGGTAAGGCAAGCAGGCAGGTAAGAGCTTGGCCACTAGCTCCATTCTCCTGGTACAATGGATTAAGCAACAACAGCAATGATAAGGAGACAGTGACCCCTGGTGGAGAAGATGGGAAATTGCTGCTGCCTTGGAAAAGGCTGGGAAATCCTGGGCCCTCCTGAAGAGAGATTTCTCTTCTACCTGCCTCTTCTCTCTTGGACCATAGGAAAAGGGCCAGGGGTCAGTCCCTGAAGATAAGGACCTGAGCCTCTGGCAGAACTCCCCTCTGAGTCATTCCATGGCATTCCCTTTCAAGCTGCATGCTCACCCCCTTCCAAGGCCCCAGACAAGCAGTATCGCCAGAGACCGGCATTCTGAAAAAATGTCAACCAAAGAGAAAGAAAGAGGAAGCAACAAGTACATGTGAATGAATGGGGGATATGTGCCCACAGTTTAAAGGACTTGTCTGAAGCTCGTCTCCCCAGTGACCATGCTCCCTCAACACTACGTGGCCTGGTCCTCTCACAGAGACATTCACCACGGTGCCTGCCTAGAGGATGAAGGCAAACATACGCCTCAAAGATGACCCCACAGTCCAGGGATACCAGTGTTCCTGCATCCCATGTGAAAACACATCACAGGCAACAAACAGCATGATGGGAGTCAGAGCTAGGAGGAGGGGTGACTGGCACTCAGCTGTGGCCAAAGTTGGAAAGCTCCACCAAAAAGCCCGGAGATGTAAGGGCAGCAAACAGAGGGAAGGGCTTGTGATAAGGGGCTCCGCAGAGCTGCTTACCTGGATCTAGCTGTTCCCCCACTTTCTTCCACCCCAAACTATACTTGCTCTTCACTCGATAAGACCTCCTGGTTTTGGGATTCACTGGTCCACTCACTGCTTTTCTTCTCTCACTCAGGAGACCAGACACTCCCACATCACCTGGCTCTTACCTGCCTCATTTCCTTCACATGGTTTGCAAACACAGAATCATCAGCCTTTAGAGAATTCTGATGGCTCCCAGCTTTATTGTGAGCCATTCAGGCACAGGTCAAAGGGGAATCAGGAAGGATAGAAAAATGTGTCCTGTGACCTGCAGAATACTGTTACCTCCCTTGATGGAGTGGAATAGCAAAGACAAAGAAGCAGATATGTGAAGGATTTCTAGACTCAGTCCCTACTTAGACCTCCCTCCCTTTGAAAGATGGAAATAGTGAGAATAGGGAAGAGCAAGGTCAAGGAAATACAGGATGTGGGGCCTTGGCCCTGACTCTGTCACTCATCTAGACAATGAGGTCTAGCAGGCCAAAGTGACTACTTGCCCCCTGCCCAACCTCATGGTCCCACCATGTCTGTACCTCCTTCCAAGTAGCCTCCACTCAGGCCATCTTTGTTGTCTGATGTCATAAGCAGCTCAACGATCCCTCTATTCAACAGGGCCTGAAGGGAAACAAAACAAGGTAAACCACCCACCTTCCTCCCTCCCTCCTTCCCTCTGGGGGTCCCTCCACTAGAAGAAGCAGGGAGAGCCACAAACAAAACTGTGATCCTGATGGGCAGGATGCAGAGGCGAAGCAAAGGAGACAAAGCTACGAGGCCACATCCCTACAGCATATCAAGTGAGGAGAAATTGCTGCCTCGGCATCAGCCACGCTCAGCAGTGCAAAGGGGCTAATTAAGGCCCCCAATTGTTTTTGTGGGAACCACAGCTGGGGCACTACAGTGAAGACCTGTACTTCTGGGTAATTACTCCCACTCTGGGTCAGAGTGGCTGCCTTCCCTCGGCCAGTCTGGCATTCTTAGGGTCAGTCAGTCACACTGAGGCAAGGATCCTATAATCACTGGCCTCTAGTCTCACTGGCCTGTTGATTTGACAGGGAGCTAGGTTGGTTCCTGTGAGTTTATATTAGAGCTAAGAAGCATGGGGATATCACTTCCTATACCCCTAAGTCCAAACCACCAGCAGCCTGGCTGCCCAACTCATGAAAAACAGTCTTCTGAGCACCAAAGAAGCTTTTAAATATCTCTTAGGAGGAGGTCAGTACTTATTTTCTTTTTCTTCCTTTCTCTTTCTTCCTTTTTTTCCTTCTTTCCTTCCTCCCTCCCTCCCTCCCTTCCTTCCTTCCTTCTTTCTTTCTTTATTTCATTGAGTATGCCAGGCTGGGAGCAACCACTCAAGCAGCTTATCTCAGTGAAAAACAAAGTGTTCATCTGCCCCATTTCTAACCCTATTTAGGCAGCCTCCCTGTCCTGAGAGGTACTAGGCTTAGTGTAAACATTTGATCATCTTTAGTCCTAATGCAGCTCAGAACTCCAGAGCTCAAGTGATCCATCAGGCTCAGCCTCCCCAGTAGCAAGGATTACAGGTATGTGCTACCACTCCTGGCAATCCAGTATATTTGCAACCATGCTAAATGTTGTACTCTCAGACGTTTTTCCCTTTGGAAGCACCAAGGAGAGATGAGCTTTGGTTCAATCTACCCACTTGGTTAGTCCTTGGATAAAGGTGAATTTGTTAGTACATTGTTACTAGCAGTACTCATGAAGGGTACATTGAGGCCAGAATAGTCTGGGAGGGAGAGAGGGGTAAGGATCTGATTATTTCATTGTCCCCAGTAATTATTAGAATCAGAAGACAGGATTGAAAAAGTAACCTCATGAAGGCAGTAAAAAGATTTCTCTTGAAGGCAGTAAAAAGATTTCTCTAAGAGCTGGTTTTCTCCCTTGAGAAAGGCAATTTCCACTTCACAGCTCCCATCACCTTTTAACTGAAGGTCCAATTGTTAGAGGTTTAAAAAAAATGCAATGTAGATGAGATGACAATTCTAAGACAGCACTCCATCCAGAATCAAAACAAATTAGACCAAGAAAAATCATGCAAGGCCAGTCTGTGTTACAGATCAGAGCCTGGCAGAGCACAGTCTCCTGAGTATCCACCTAGAGAATAAACATCTATTTTCCTATATTAAGTCCTCCTGGCTGTACCTAGCTACCTGTATAGATAGAAAGAATCAGGCAAGGGTTAAGAGAACAAGGACACAGCAACCCTCCTCACACACCCAAGTCATGGGAATGCTGAGGCTCCATTTGTCAAGTCTAAGGGTACTTTTGCAGGGGATCAGTACATATGCTGAACACAAATACACAAACAGGAGAAAACAATCACAGCTGCACACCAGGTTTATCCAGGTCCACCTCACTGCTCCTGGCACTTAAATCCTCAAGAACAATAATGTTCTTTAGTCAGCTTCACACAGAGAGACAAAAGAATTCGTGACCTTCCTCTATAATCACTGGCTACAGGCAGCCTCTGTGCAGGGGAGATTTAGGAAGATGATTGGGAGCAGCGTCCTAGAGTAGGATATAGGGCACGGTACAGGCACTCTAGACCATGCCACAGAGCAATGAACCAATCAGCATGGATCAAGTATCTATTGTGTGTCGGGCACTGTGCTCAGCTGAAGAAGCCTGGCATGGCTGGGGGGTGTGAAAGTTGTCATCGAATATCTGAAGGTCTGTCACATGGAAAAGAGACTTCTGCTTAGATGGAAGGTCTATCGGATGGAAGGAGGCAGATTTGGGCTCATCATGAGAAAGAAAAAAGCAGAACAAAGCTTCCTAACGCTAGTAGTAAGTACCTAACAAATATCCATTGACTTGACTGGAAAATGTTCAAGCAGAAGTCAGTTGACCACTGTCCATAGAGGTCTCTGAGAGAGCACCTATTCAGTTTCAAGCTGGGCCACATGGCTGCTGAGCTTTCTTCAGCTTTAAGATTCTGCTGCCTCCTCTCCTCCAAAAGAAAACACCTGAGCCTCCCTCCCCTCAACTCAGAGCAGCTATGCTTCATCTCAATGTGACAACACCAATAAGGTCCGTGTTTCTTTCAGTCTGGAACATGAAAATAGGTCAGGGTCATATGCACCCTGGTGCTGGCCCTCAGGGATACGGTACTATGTGAGTGACTGTAGGGGGTTAGTAGTTCTGCAGACAAATAGCCCCCCTTTTGTGCCTGCCTATCCTACGTTATTCTTGCCCCTGTCCTCCCATAGAGCCTCTGCAGGAGGTCTATCCAGTGTGCTGGGATTTTCCTCTAGATTTCCTGGGTGGAGAGAGCTGGTCTTGCAGTCAAGAAGACCTGGGTGGAAGGCCTACCTCAGACATATCCTGGCTATGAGATCCTGGGCAAGTCACTTCATATCTCATTGCCCCAAGTAACTCTCTAAGACTCCAAGTTGTAGAACAGGGCAGACCTGTACCAACAGAGGGAACTTACCAGGAAGTTCCCTACACCAGTGAAATTACAGGTCTGGGCCAAAAACCAAACAGCTGTTAGGACTGTGTGTGAATGATTATTAGGACTGACTAAAGCAGTTCCCTATGCAAATAATTATCTGAGGTAATGTCCCATTTTAATGAGCACTGATTTGCATATTTATTTTTGAGCTAAATTTTCACCAAAGTGATCAATGAGTGGTTTAATTCCATACACTTGAAAAATATACTCTGTGGTCTTCAAGGAGGTGGATACAGTTATCCCTTTTACATTGCAACTTTCCCCACTGTGGTTTTGATATATAGCAGGTCAGCATAAGAAATTAAATGGGAATTTTAGGGGAGTTTTGTGAAAGCTGCAGATGATACAAACCCAAATTTTATAATAAGCTACTGTAAACCATAAAATAAAAAGAAAAAATTCAGACTCCTCTGGTACAAAGGGCCAAAAAATTTGACATGAATTTTCCAGATTACAGGGGGCACCACTCCCCTAACCCCCACACTTATATACCCTGCCAATGTGCACTCCTAGCAAAATAAAACCATTCTAAAGACACAAGCCTTTTGGCATATACCTACAGAGGGCAGCCCCTCCACACAACGGCTGCTGCCTGACATTCTTCAAGCTGAAGTCCTCCTCTGGAAGGTCCTATTCGATATAAGAAAGCAGAGAAGAGAGCAGAAGAATGGATGGGGCAGTGTGAGACGGTAGATCTGATGGGAAGTGTTCTGCCATAGGTTATAAATAAAAGAGGAGGACCCCTCCCTCAAGACGCAAGTTGCTTATGTTTGACTGCATATATGACATCCTCAGGAAAAAACAGCTCCCAGAGACTTTCTCAATGAAGATCCTCAAAAGGGACAGGGTTCAGAAAACTACAAATGCCACTGGATGTTTTCATCAAGAAATTCACCCAATAGAAAGAAGCTGATTATGGCTACTGGAGGAGATAGGAGCTTTCCAACTTATTTTTTCAATGTGTTTTGGGGGAAAGAGTAGAGATAACAGATAGGCAGTGAAGAAAAAAAGTGTCCAGTGTCTAATGACTGAACACCCCATCCCTGTCCACTTTCGTCAGGTCCTACCTATTAAAACAAAGAATATCAAGCTACCAAAAACCAAATAACAGGAATGGTCTCAATTAGATTGATAAAATACAGGCTAGAAGCAACATCAGGGCAAGCAGAGGGAATTGGCAACCTTCACCTCCAGGATTCAAAGTTCCGAAGCACGAGTCAGATCACACTAATGGGTCTTCACATCAGATTTTCTGCATGGATGGGTTGATCCTCATTTAAAAACCACCTCTGCCTCTCACATGGCTTGAGGGACTCGTCCCTTAACCTATATTAACCAAGCCAGTCCACTTCCCACACAACCTGCAGCTGTCAGTAGGGCTGTGATGTGGTTATAAAGAACACAGGATTGGGGGGACGAAAGACCTGAGTTCAAAGGTCTACTTTCAACTTCCATCACTCATTAGCCACATGATCTTTGACAAGTTCACTTCATTGCTCACCTGTAAGTGAAGAGGTACTGCAAGAAACGGAATTTAAGAACTGAAAGAAATCTTTCAGTTCTAAGATGCCATGCAAAGCTGGAAAAATAACATTCTATCATATCATATCACATCCTATCATGCTATATTATAGTAGCAATAATATATATTATATTTTTACTTATATTACCTACTTCAGGTTTGCAAGGTACTTCCCTCACCACAACCCAGTGAGGTAGGTAGTGCAAATATCATGAGTCCCATTTTATTGATGAGGAAACTAAGGTTCAATGAGATTACATTACTTCCTCACGATCATACAGCTGATAACTATCAGAGCCCGGTGTCCCGACTCCAGGACTCTTTTCACTAGACCAAGATGAAGAAGCTGCCTCATCCTGGCTTCTCAATTATCAAATGAAGGATTCAAGTTTAATCTGGAGTTTAGCCAGTTAAAGCGTTAGAAGCTGGCCAAGGAGAAAAGGCCAGATTCAACTAAAAGATCACCTTGGTAGCCAATGGCCCCAGTAGGCCTTCCAGAGTAGTTGATATCTGAAATGAGGGCAAACAGAGAGGGCCAAATCACAACCGATTTTAGTGAAAGAGAAAAGAACAGAGAATTAAGATTCACCTGAAGATGAAAAGGCTAAGAAGTGGCTCTATTATTAATAAAGATGGATAAAGATAATTTAGTCTCCAATTCGGATGAGGAATTTGGCATGCAGGACTTACTGTAGAACTTCCCACAGCTCACAGAGGGTGGAGGCTGACCAAAGTGAGTAAAGGAAGTCTGCCATTTAGGGCAAACAGAAGAGGCCTTAAGTCTAGACTAGTTCCTCTGTAATATTACCTGAGGCTAGAGAAGCACAGTATATAGAAAGAGCCTGGTCCTGGAGTCAGGGAACCTGGCCTCAAACAGTACCTCTGACACTCCCCTCCTGAAGGATGTTGGGTAAGTTCACTTAACCACCTTGGGTCTCAGCTATAAAATAAAGGGACTGGGCTACATGACCTCTGAGACCCCTCCCGGACCTGGATATTTATCCATTTGAGTTAGATAAGTAATTCCATTGGCAACTACTCGTTGGTGACTACTCGTGGCTGTACCAGGAGGGGGCTAGGAGTAGTTGGCCATCCACTTGGCAGGTGAGTCTGTCACAGGTATGCAAAGTTCATATGTTGGCACACACTCTAATTTTCCTCCCTCCTTTCTTCACCATGGTAATCACTACCCCTCCCCGCCTTGCCAGGCCAAGAGCTGGCCAAAAGATAATGAAGAATCCCCAGATGTTGTTATGCCCTTGTGTCTGGAGGTACTGTTTAGGTAATAAAGATTTAGGTTATACTTTCCAGGAATTTCTGAAGAAATTGGCACCTTGGCCACAGGAGTGTCTATGAGAAGCCTCTCCTCTGATCCCCCTTTCACCTCTTGAATTTATAAACCTCAGTCTCAAGCAGCTTCAGGAAAGCAAAGGTTTAAATTTCCTCCCCCACCCCCAACACAGACACATCTCCCCAGACACCAAGGGAATCAAGTGTAAGCAGAAGGCAAGGTCCCTGAAGCAGCTCTGGGCTCGTAGCTCATGCCAAGGAGACTTCTCTCTCCCTACAGCAGAGTAATAAGATAAACAACTCCCTGCAATCACAAGGCCCCAGAGACCAGCGTGGAGAGACATTCGAATTATGTGTAGGAGAATCATTGGGCCTGTCTGTGATCTCAATGTCTTGTACCTTGTAGGTTCTCATTTGACGTCTATGGAACAAAGAAAGACTAACTCAGAGAGGGGGTTGGGGAAAGGGCAAGTGGCGAAAGGGAATCCCTCTGTACTTGACCTAGTCATCAAAGAAGCTCAGAAGCAGGCAGCTTCCCTTCCCAGGGCCGGGGATGGTGAGGAGTGGTAAGTGTCTGTGGCCAGATTTGAATCCAGGTCTTCCCGACTCCAGGCCTGGCACTCTATCCACTGTGCCACCTAGCTACCCCATATGCTGCTAGGGAACTTTCCTTTGTGCCTGTCCTACCTCCCCAGCTAGAGTATAAGCATCTCAAACATCTCGTCAGGTGTCTCCTCTACTTTAAAAAAAAAAAATCTTCCTTACTTTCCTACTGCCTACAGAGCAAAGTTTATATTCCTTTGGCTGACTTCAAGTCCCACTACAATGTGGCACCCATCTACCTTTCCAGCCATTTCTCATCCTATCCCCCTCCCCATACTAGATGCTCCCCTAAAACTGGATTACTTGATGTCCCTCTTATAGACTGTGTGAGTTTTCCAACATCTGTGCCTTTGATCGAATTGTCTCCTATTCCTAAACTATCACAGGACCATAGAATTACAACTGGAAGAGATCTCAGGTCACCTAATCCAAACCTCATTTTATATATGAGGAAACTGAGGCCCAGAGAAATGAATGACCCAAGGTCACACAGGAAGTAAGTGGCAGAGCTGGGACATGAGCCCTGAAATTCAGCATGCTTTTCCCTGCATTGGGCTGCAGCAACCTCCCCTCCCCCCATTCCCTTTTACCTCTTGAATTTATAAACCTCCTTTAAAGACCAGTCCAAAGGCCCCCTCCCTTGAGAAGCCTTCCCCTCTCCCCCCAGGCAACAATAAACTGTTCTCCCTCAGACCTCACTCCCCCCAAATAAAACCACTTCATTTTATACCTAAAGTCCTTATCACATGCCATAGTTACCTTTAAGTGCTATCCTAATACCCATAAAATGAGAAAAAAAAAACTACATCTGGAGTTTATAGAAATATAGACCTGTTAAGAGTAGGGTCACTAAATTTGTCTAAACTTATCACAAAGTGACCTGCAAAGAGTAGGCAAAAGATGTGCTGGGGCAGCATTTCTGGTTTCTATTCTATCTCTTCTCTCCACATATCTCTAGTTTCTACTAAAAGACAATTAGTAACTGATGCTTAGCACACACTACTGATAAATAACTGTTTCTATTGCTATTTCAATCAAAAGGGGACAAGGGGCCCAGGGCCCGGGACACCTCTAGCACTAGAATCTCAGCCCCCCAGCTCCTCAACGAGAACTGGTTCCATTTCCTATTCATCTGAGCTAGGATGAATTTATCTCCAAGAAGTAGCAGAGACCTCTGTGGTTACGAAGGATGATGGGACAGAAAAGAAACCTTAGGAGACCCCAAAGACCAAGTGATGCAGCTCTTACCGTCTTGATGTAGGGCATATAATTTGGGTCCTTGTCATAGGAGCCATATTCATTCTCCACCTGCACAGCAATGATGGGCCCTCCCTGTTTGTACTGAGAAGGGAGGAGATGGACATTAGCACTGAGACCTGCTATATGGAAAAGATGGGGTAGGCCTTCTAATGATAACTCTCCACTCCCACAGTAGCCTCTTCTCCAAATCACATCATGCACTGCAGTCTGACCCCCCCACACACACCAAATCCCACCTCCCCTGGCTCTCTCTGGGCCCAGCAACTTCCTGGTCTATGATCCCAAAAGGAATCATGGTGTTGCATAAACACTAGCTGTGCCCTTAGGAACAATCACTCAGCCTCACAGAGACTCTTTCCTCATCTGTAAAATAAGATGGGCACTCTGACTTCCCAAGCACTTTGTGAAACTCAACAATGCATCAATGTGTATCATTACTCTAAGCCTTGCTCCCCACCAATAACGCTTACTCATGATCTATGTGGGATGTGGAGGCATCTTGATGCATCCAGAATAGTGATTTTCATCAATGTCTGCAGGTCCTGTTCCTGATCATCAATATCAGTACTGTTGAGCTTGGAGAGTAAACCTAGCTTTGGTGTGGTGACACCTGGAAATACCAAGAGATGCCCTGACATTCTCAAAAGAAAACTAAGCCAATTCACTCTCATTTAAACAGACAAGAGTTGCCATACAAAACTTATTTTGGAAGGCAATAGATCAAATAAGGATATCACAACAAAAATCACAGATTTACAGACCAATGTGTATGTGTGTGTGCTCACTTGCGTTTCAATGCACACGCATATGTGCGTGCACACTCATGCTTCTCTTGTACAGGATTTAGTTCTGTGCAATTAGGAGCCAAATAAAGGCTTTCTGTAGATCATCAAAGCATTCATTAATCGTCCATCTGCATGTGATGAAAGGCTCTATAAAGTCCATAAATGCATGAGTACTGACTCAGCATCTAATGATCTCAGCCAACACCATGATGCAGATATTCTGAAGGAGGGGTAGCAAACGTGTGCCCAAGTACTCACAGCCTGTATGGGCAAATGGAGAAGAGTCTTCCACAAGGGTGCATGGAGAGAATCCTGGGAATCAGAAGGTGGGGCAAGAAACCTGCTGCCCCAAAGAGGAAGAACTGGAGCCAAAGTCTGACCTATGGCTTGTGTGTTTTTCAATAGCATCTGAGCTCAAGGACTTAATAAGACTGACTTATTTCCCTGGGAATGAAAGGTGGAGAAGGGGATATGGGGGCGTTTGGCTTACCTGCAGTGGAACCACCCTGGGAATCAGATGATTAAAATAATGATCCACAGCTTTAATGAAACCCTTGTAGGTTGTTCTCAGCTCCATGTGGGAATCTTGGAGTAACCAGCTAGGAGAGAAAAGAGGAGAGGTTCAGTGCCAGAAAATGGGGTGGGGACTAATTAAGGGATGAAACTGAAGACCAGGGCTGACCCAAATTCAGATAGCTCTCAAACAGCCACCAACTCCAGAGGCACAAGCCACCAGAGCTTGGATGACAAACATCTCAACCCTTCACTCATGACTGTTCCCTGGTAGAGGGCACAGGCAGGAATTCAGCATAGACTCCCTACATTTACTGCAGGTCAGGAGGCTGGCCAGAGGCAGAAAAGCATCTCACCACAAAGAGCTCTGCTAACTTGGGGATCAGCCTCCTAGAGATTTCTACCCACAATTCTCCCAGTTTACAGGCAGTCCAAGCCAAATTGTTGAAGGGTCTTCTAGGAGTAGAAAACCTAGCAGGATTCAACCTGTATCTCTTTCCTTTTGTCACCCATGAAAATGAACTTGAAATCAGAATGGGACAAGCAGCCCACTTTTCTGACTCAAAAGTCAGCCACTCTCCATTCTAATGGAGACTGAGTGCTAACAGAGACAACTAGGCTTCATCAACCTAGTTAACAGAGCAACCCTCAGCATGTGAGGGAGACTGGGGTACAAGATGGGCATATATTTCATACCATCCTCCGTATGATCCCAAAGTTCCACAATGATAACCAGCTAACCAAGGGCAAGATATAAAGTCCAATCTACTAACCTGAGCACCTTGCCCTCTCTCTTACATATCGGGAAACAATGCTTATTTTGCAAGTGTTGTCTGTGTTTATAAAGTCCTGATGCCAGTTTGGAAATCACAAGCAGAACCCCAAAGTGAT
This sequence comes from Gymnobelideus leadbeateri, assembly GCA_011680675.1. Lineage (NCBI taxonomy): Eukaryota > Metazoa > Chordata > Mammalia > Diprotodontia > Petauridae > Gymnobelideus > Gymnobelideus leadbeateri. The sequence continues at coordinate 12,770 of WOXC01000446.1, read as the reverse complement.
CAGCATAATCAAGGGCATAGAGAAGGTGGCAACTTTCTCCAATCTAAACATTCATTGAAGGCCCCCCATTCACCCTCAAATCAAACTGGATCTGTATCATACACATCTGGCTTCTGGAACTAGTCCTTATTTCCTAAAAACTCTTCCATGGCAAGACCCTGCCTTTTTGCCCTTTGCCCAATCCTGACCCTCTTTGGGGCTGTGTGTGTGTGTGTGTGTGTGTGTGTGTGTGTGTGTGTGTGATATGAGTAGAGGGTGTGTGTTATATGAGTAGAGGGTGTGTGTGTGTGTGTGTGTGTGTGCGCGCGCGCGCGCATGCGCGCACATTCGAATTGTGCTGCTTTTCCTATGTCACATCCCAGTATAAGCAGGTAAGAGAACACAGATCTCAGTGCCAAAGGTACTTGTCACTGTCTTAACATTCCTTAATCCCCTCCTGCTGCTATTACCCCAGCTCAATTCAACCTAATGAACTCTGAAAAGTTTATAAGGATCTTTCAACCAGTTGGGCACAAGAAGGTATGGAAAGAAGAGAAAAGCAAAGTCACTAATATTCTGTATGCTGGCAGCCTCCTCTGGGGACAGGAGTCATGGCTGTGAACAATGGGAAATAAAAGAATCAGAAGGACCACAGTATGGAAACTGCAGTATGGGTAGAGAGAGTTACAAGCAGACATTATGGCTCAGGTGGAAGGCAGGTGATAGTCATCTATATGATTCTGCACAAGAATGGGGTCTATAATAAGGAAGGGGTCCTCACCCTTCAGTGCACAGGGAAGGAAGAAAATCATGGGCAATAGACCTGTAAACAAGCAAGCATTCTTACAAATGGAAAACTGAGAAGCAAAATAAGCATAAAATACTTAGCAGAGCTTTATCCCAACTGTGGGTCACCCCTTTCTTCTTTTATTTACGCCTTTCCAGTCTATTGCTCATACCATGACAACAAAGGAAGACCTAAGACACATAAAAATCCAAAACTCCTCATATTCATGATGCCCTTTGTGCCCTTCAAAGCACTCACACATTTTCTCTCCTATTTTATCCTAAACACCAGGGAAAGTGAGATGCAGAGAAGTTGAGCCGTGTATAGTAGCCTGCTGTTAACAGCACAAGCACTTTGTTGAGGCAGGAAGTACTGGAGGTGCCCTATCTTGCCAGCTCCTCCTTGGCGCACTACAGAAAAGTCTTACGGGAATTCCGCCTGGATGATACCCATTGCTGTGTCTACAGTTTGAAGGGTTCATATTATTTTTAATGTAAAGAAGGAAATGCAGAGGAAAATAAGCTCCAAAACAAAGTGCATGCTGCTGTGGTCTATATTTTGGATCATCTGGAATCCCTGTCCTATACCACTTCGACTTTACCTGGGCAAGCCCCCGAGGTCCCACTCGCTGCAGATGTAGGGACCAGGGCGCAGAATCACCCATAGCCCAATATCTGCTGCCATCTGGATGAAGGCCCTAAAGAGGACGACAATGTCAGTGCCACTTAATAAAACCCAAAGCAGAAGCAAGAATGAGGTCTTAATTAGCAACCCTGGGTCACTGCACTGCTCAGGTACTCTCCAGACCAAAGTTCTTTTCCCTCAGTTTGGAAGTCTGGGGAGAGCAGAGAGCTTGGTCCTGACTAAAAAAGAGGCTGGAGCAGCTGTTACCCAGAAGGGAAGTGAATTCACCCTACCCTAAGATGCAACAGCCCTTCCCCTTCTCCTCCCCAGCCCCCTCTCACAGAGCCAGAGGGATTCCCATCTGCCCTCGGTCAGTAAGTCTGCCTGGGTCCTCTGGAATACAGGGAAGGAGGAGCTCAGAGAGATAGCTCACCCCAGCTTTGCCTTGTCTTACAGGCTTTGCTAACCAAGGGCATGGGAATCCCTTGTCACAACACAGGTGGCAGGTTTCATACTGCTGACTAAACCTGCACAACCCAGGACTTTTAAGCAGCTTCTTGAGATTAAGGCAGGGGAGGGGAGGACTGATCACAAAAGCTAGGTCATAGCCCTGCTGGGAGAAATCAGCTTATCTGATGGAAAGAACCTGGCTCTGAGTACAGGGGACAGTGTTCCTAGCATTTTAGAACCTGGACCCCAGAATTCTGGTTTCCAAGAATAAAAATCAGATTTCCCCCTTCGACCTTCCTCCTTCCCATTTACACTGTCCATCCCCCAACCTCCCCACAATGGAATAACTTGGCCCTTAAGACATACTCTAGGTCCAGGTTCCCACTGAAGTTAAACTTTCCTCTTTCTGGCTCATGGAGATTCCAGGGAATGTACCTGCAACCAAAAGAAGAGGAGTCAAACAAGATTCAGCGATCTCTAAGCAGCCTGAGTTTTGGGATCAGATACTGGAAATTCTCCACTTCTGCTAAAAACCTTTGGTGATATATCCGAGGGATCCTCTCCAGCCTCTTCCTGCCACCCAACTGAGGCTGCCAGCATTTAAAGTGAATCAGAAGAAATGACAAGCCGAGTGTGAAGCCTGCTGTCTTGACACATCTCTGAATGTGCTCAAAAGCCAATGGCAAAGATTTGGGGATTTACCCTCATTTTGGATCACCCATAGCTCTGATCCCTTCCATTATGGAAACAGATGTTATCTGTGATTTCACCAATATAGGGAACTCCTGGTAAGGAAACTCCCTATACCAACCCAGACTGGTAACAATTCTATAACATACAGTCTTAGGGAGCTGCCCTGGACACTGAGAGGCCAAGAGACTTGCCCAGAGAAGCAGGGCTTTTATACCTCAGAGCCAGCTGCACTGCCTACCTGACCCATCAGACTTAGTCACAAAACTTTATAGTCACAGCTGATGTGCAGGATTTACACAAGAATCATGTATTCCATGGGCTATTATTGTGTTTATATCTTTGTGAAGGAGCCCACTGGACCATGTCAAATTCATAGTTCAATCTGACCTCTAGGATCCCATGTGCCTTCCTTATAGCCAAGGACCTGAACAGCTGTGGTGGCAAAGGGCCCACAGCATTCCCATTTTCATTATAGCTCCCCTCTCTCCCCACCACATCAAATGCCATCTTAGCTAGATATCTGCCTCTTTCCCTTTCATAGATGAACCACAGTTGAAGGTTGAGCAAGGGTTTTTCTTTACAAGGTAAATTTGCAATTTATCTAATGGGTACAAATAATCATATGTCTGGCCTGCAACAAGTACATTAATTTCTGCTAGATTCATCCTGAATTTCAAAGGGTCCATAAAGCCAGGCCCCTATACCATATGGGTCATATTTCTTCCTCCCAAGTTGACAGTTAAACAGCCTTCTTCCTGCCAAGATACCACACACCTTTGGCTCTGCTAACAGTTTCCAGCAAAAACCAGCGTCAGCCAGTCCATCCCCCTACAGGGTGCTATCTATGTTTTCATTATGCCCAAAATACACCACAAATATCATTCCATCACAACTTTATCTTTCTCACTGGTCTGAAAGTTCCCCAAGAGCAAGATGTTCTCCCCCAAGAACTTGGGTGCTTCCTTTAGGACAGGGACTCTTTCCCCTCCTCTTTGTCTCTCTCCTGTCATCCATACCCAGCCTTGACCTGCCTCTCCCCCTCCCAATACCAATCTTCCATACCTCTACCCCCATCAGGACCAGTCCCAGCATCTCTCAAAGCAAGTTTCCTAAGTGGCAGTGGCTCAATTACTTAGGGGCTAAGCAGGAAATAGCCACAAATTCTGATCACAGGTAGCCAGGGCTATGTGACCATGATTTTTAAAGGTCTTCATAGAAAACAAGGCATAGGATCTGGGGAGAGCTAAAGAGCCTTAATACTTACGTAGTGAGGGTGTTTAAGCCACAGGCCTTCAGCTTCAACAATCGATCTCTCCAATATTCTCTGGGTACTCGAAAGTAGTGTATAGAGCCCCCAAAAATCTGGAAGTGAGAGCCTTCCAGCAAGAAGTCTGGGCCCTCAGCCTGCAGTCCCAAATGCCGGTTCCAACGCCGTAAAGGGACCAGATTACTCCAGTTAAACCTCCAGTCAAAGGGAAAAGGGAGTTTGTAAATCTTCTGAATTCAAGCAACAGAGATACTCATTGCTTTTCCTCCAAAAGCCTTCTACAATCTGAGCACGGGGCTTCCCCCCCACCTCAAAAAAAGAAAAATCCCCCTTTCCCTGAGTAAGACCTGGAAGGAAGCCTTCCTCAGCTCCACTGACACATGTGTGCCTGGTGCCTGTGGAAGAGCAAGCTGACAAGGGGGAAGGCAGGAAGATGAGAAAAATAATTCTCACTGGGAAAGCCACTGTACTAAAAGGAGAAAGGATGGAGTGGGAGTCATGCTGAAAACAGGAAGGCAGGGGCCAGACAGCTCAGAGGGAGGCTAGGCTGTCGGCTAGAGACAACGGAGAAAGCAAGCAGGAGGGTTCCTGCCACAGAGACGTGAGCCTCTAGGCTACTGCTCAGTACAGTACCTCGGAGCCACCTTACTCCCACAGTTGTCCAACTTAAGGGGCAGGTACCTGGAAAAGGGCAGCTGGGTTAGAAACAGCATCTGTTACTGAATCACGAAATGTTTAGGTCCTATTTCTTTTCTTAAGAAGATCAAATGTCAGCCAAGAAACTTTGTAAGACAGAGATCTAGCCCTAGGAAAGGAGCTAGAAGCCCATGGTCTTAAAGTCAAAATTGCCTCTACATACCCTCAGCTAAAATCAGCCTTACGATCTCTTGGGCTGCAGAAAGAGGGGTTGATACAATCAGGCCCCAGCCCACCTCTCAAATCCTTTTTTTTTTTTTTTGCCTTTTGGAGGGCAATTGGAGTTAAGTAACTTGCCCAAGATCACACGGCTAGGTTTTTATTTGTGTGTGTTAAGTGTCTGAGGCCGGATCCAAACTCAGGTCATTCTGACTCCAGGGCCGGCACTCTACTCACTGTGCCACCTAGCCGCTCCCCACCTGTCAAATCTTGCAATGATTTATGATAGCTTCAGGCATCTGTGATTTCCTTAATGTAGGTACTCATCCTACCAATACAGATTATGACCCCTCTAGAACTGAGTGAATTTTCTTTCAGAGTTATTATAATTAATAACTCACCACCTGGGGGCGGCTAGGTGGCACAGTGAGTAAGAGCGCCGGCCTCGGAGTTTGGATGACCCGAGATCAGATCCGGCCTCAGAAAATGAGCACCCACGCATAAATCAAAATGACTAGCCGTGTAACCTTGAGCAAGTTACTTAACCCCAATTGCTTAAAAAAAAATAACTCACCACCTGGTAATGAGCTTTTCCATGTTTAGATTAGTTAACCCTAACATGACAATTTATAAATAACTTACAGTCGTATAATACTTTATAGTAAAAAAAAAAGCACTTCATAGACTGTCTCACTTGATCCTCATAAGCTTCTGAAGTAGAAAGAGCAAAAATTAGTATCTCCATTTTGTTGATGAAGAAAAATAAGGCTCAGAGATGTAACATGACTTTTTAACATCAAACGGTTACCAATTATCACAGCCAGGAACTGAATCCAGGTCTCCTGAATTCAAGCCCATACCCCTACTTCTACCTAAACTCTCCCCAGCCACCAAGCCAGTCACCTGCCAGACAAACAGTAAGCACTTATTTGTCTGCAGCTTTGTTCACACTGCTCCCTTTGCCTGGAATGTCTTCTCTTCCTAGGTTATGAAAATCCTACCTATATCTCCAGGTATAGTTCAAGTTTCACCTCTGTGAAGTGTTTTCTGATTGTCCCAGTTCCCACTGCTAAACTCCCATAGAACATTGATTCAAGACTGTGGGGAAAAGGACTAAAGGGCAGAGGCTCCTTACATACCCTCTTGAAAATGATGACAGGAACACTAAAGAAAGGAAAAGTGGCTAAGACCCAACACAATAAAAGAAAAATCATCAAAACAAACTTTAAATGAGCAAAACATAGTACAGATACAATTTTTAAAACCACAAGTGAAGGGGTGTCTAGGTGGCACAGTGAGTAGAGCGCCCCAGCCCTGGAGTCAGTAGGACCTGAGTTCAGATCCGGCCTCAGACACTTAACACACACACACACACAAACAAACAAACAAAAAAAAAACCTAGCTGTGTGACCAAGTTACTTAATCCCAATTGCCCTCCAAAAAGAAAAGAAAAAAAAAACCACGAGTGAATAAATTAATCAGCAAAAGTCCCAGAAGCAAAGTAGACATAAAAAGAAACCACCTATGGTCTATCAAGAGATATCCTCAAATGGGTGACACATTCAAAGAAATTAGACAAGTATTGACACTAAAAGGAATGATCACAAGACTAAAATAAAAGGAAGAGATTTTTTTAGAAAATTTCTGAAGGAAAGAAAGATACAATTAAAAATGCGAAAAAGGATCCACATTAAATAATAAAAAAGGCCTACAATGAAAAAAATTTATAGAAACAACCAATACGTGACAATGGAAAACAATTCCATAAATATGAAACACAGCTAAAAATAATTTAGGAGCTCCCAAAATAATAATAATAATTATCTACCTAGAGGACACAAAGCTTAAAATAGCAACTTTAGAATTACTCATACTCCAGAAATTTTAGAAAAACAAAAGGAAATTGTAAAAAAAAAAAGTTTCATCTAACTTATAAAAACAATGACGAAATACAATTAGAAGGAATCCACAGCACCCTGACAAGGAAAAATCCAAGATTTAACATTCCTAAAGACATCACAGTTAAATTCTGGCATTACAATAGGAAAAAAATACTTCAAAAGCTGTCAGATGAAATGAATTTATCAACACACACACACACATAAACTTGCTCAATTTCTCCTTTTCTTCTGATGGTTTTTGAAGTGCTTTGGAATAGACGCAGCTAGGTAGATCAGTGGATACAGTAACAGGGCCTGGACCCAGGAAGACCTGAGTTCAAATTTGACCTTAGACACTTATTACTTGTGTGATCCTGGGCAAGTCACTTGTCATGTGTTTGCCTCAGTTTCTTCAAGTATAAAATAGGAAATAACAATAGCACCTACTTCTAGAATTGTTATAAGGACCGAGTGGGTAAATATTTGTAAAGTGCTTATTAGTACAGTGTCTAGTAGGCACTATATAATGTTATGGAATGTTACACTAGACTGAGAAACTGCTTGTGCAGCCAGCAACCTTCTTCATAGTAGTTCCCAAAGGTAAAAAAAATAAGGCTTTTGTCATCTTAATTATTCATGATTTCTCCTCCCCTGCCACTCCAATTTAGATGGAGATTTCTAATTCTCCTTCCCAATTTGTCACAATTTCATAAATATGCAAGCTTCTGTTTGGACTGTGAACTCTTTGCCCTGGCTTGGGGCTCTGAGTGCATGCTCATTTCTCTTGTAATAAATCTAGTTGCAACTCAACATTTCAAACACTTGTGATATTGTTTTTGGTTAACAGTAAATGCTATCTAGTATTAGTATTTTGACAGGTACCAAGAAAAAATAGGATCACAGCAACCTTTTAAAGAACAAGAAATGGCTAGAGAAATTGGAATATAACATTTACAAAACTAATAGCTATGGTGCCATCACCCTGGCATTTTCTACCCAGAAAAAACACAGAATACTCTATGAAACCATGTATCTGAGAAGTAGATATTGTGAAAATTTACAGCAGCAGCATCTTCAACAACAAACAAGACTTTAAGCCAAAAAAAATAAGTAGTTAAAAAACTCCAAGTCAAGATAAACTAGTTATACCAAAGTCTGCAGAGCACAGCATTAGCTAAACCTCCAAACACTTGAAAACATTATTTCAAAGACAGGGAAGGGAAACAAAAGTAAAGAGATGGAAAAGGGCAGGAAAACCCCAAATTCCTATCATTAATAAAAGGGGAATCCAAATTAAAGATACCTTCATAATAGTTACTAATAATAAGGAATCTTTATTTAGAGTGATTCTATTAAGTTTGGCTTAATAATAGAATTTTTAAAAAGATAGTGTTTATTCCTATCTAATAAAATGACTGAAGAAAAGACAAATCTAAGAATTCTAATGCTAACTTGAAAATATTTAGCTTTTCAATAAAACCCCAAAGGGTAACAGAATAGATTAGACAGTGCTTATAGAAATCCAGAAATATCTAAGTAGATTCAAAATAAATGGACAGTCTAAAATTTCCCAGGCTAATGCCAAATCTTGAAAAGTGTATTGGAATAGCATTAATGATGCTGGACCAAGCAGAACTTCCTTTGACTCCCAACCATGGGCTCTGATTAGAAAGCCTTAACATTTTCCAACCACCTGAAAACCATACCAAATGCTCATTCCCTATGCACATCTCTTCCAACTTTTGCTCTCTCATGAGTGAAGTCTTCCCCTTTTAGAATATAAATTTCTTAAGGGCAGGGGCTATCTTGTTTGTGTGTATCTGTACCCCCAGGACTTACCACAAGACCAGACACACAATAAATGCTTAATAAATGCTTTTTCACTCATTTAGAGAGTGAGAGCAAGGATGTTATAATATTATGCCAAAAGGTTTTATACAAAATAAGAGTATATCAATCTTAAATAAGCATGTGCAGCAAAAGAAAACCTTCAATCTTTACAAGAACAAAAACCAATACTAATAGGAAATTTTAACATTCCACCATTAAACAAATTAAATTTAATAAACACATATACTTAATGAAAAAAGCATCTTTCCCCCCATGTTCATGTAAGAAAAAAAAATTAAAAATAATCAATAGCTCAGCCAAGAAGGAGATAAAAGCAAAAATAAAAATTAGTAATTATTTATGTTATAATTATAAGCCATAATGCAATGAAAGGTACTAGAGAATAATGGTGCAAAGAATAAAGGTATAGGAAAAATGTTTAAAAGATAGTAAATAACAACTAGATAAAGAAGAAATTATAAAAATAGTGTGTATATATATTTAAAGCAACGACAAGAGAGATTCTTCAATGGATCTGTGATCTCATCCATGTGATTATTTCCTCTAGTCCATGTTCTCTCCTCCACCAAGGGTACAAACCAACATGATAATGGCCTTCTCTCAGATCTCTTGACATTTCCTCAATAACAATGGAGCACACGTGCTGCCCATCAATTATTCCTTGCTGTGTGACTGGCCTATTTTTTTTTAATTCCCTAACATATCTCCCTGATGACATCCTTAATGATGATTCTCCTGCACAGTTCTTTGCTTGCTTATGCCCACTACACACTCCTATTATCTTTTAGATGACACTCAACTTCTGTTTTTGGATAGTATTCTAAGACTCACAGCCATAAAGCACCAGTAGAAAAATACTGTTATTAACAAAATGGGCCTTTATTTCAAGGAGGGCCTTAGGGGGTCATTAAAAGCGCTGCATAATATTCCAAAGACAATCCAGTCATTGTTTCTTTCTATCCTACACCAGGCCCAGCTCATTGCCCAAGTTTGCAGTTTCTGTACAAAATACGGATGGTACTAATGGGTCAGCTCTGGTGTATACTTGGTCCAGGACAGTTGGCCCTCCCTGCTTGAAGACCTTTTCTGCTTCCTCATTCTGTGTTGTATCTTAGAAAATAATAAGTCTTGCTGCTTCTGGGCACATGATGAATCCAATTCTGCTAACTCTTTCATTGGTCTCTCTGAGAATTTTTGAGATGACTTTCCTTTTTTTTTTTTAACCATGTTTTATACCCAAGATGGGCACCCCATCCCAAGGAGCAAGCTTAGCTGGCACAAGTCAGTTAAGAATCTCTAGACAGTATCTAAAACACAGCTTCACTACCGCTTAACTCTTCCATTTATGGTGCACACGGTCTGTGGGTCTTCGGAAAGACATGATCTAGATCTAAGACCGATGGAGATGAGGAAATATTCCCACTCACCACAATAAAGATCATGAATCTGTGTGACCTTGGGCAAGTTACTTAACCCCAATTGCCCTCCAAAATGCAAAAAAAAAATAATAAAGATCATGAATATTATAATTACATTCTTGTTCTCAGTCTTAAATGCCCCCTCTGCCTATACTTTCATTTATACATTCGTTCATTCAACAAACATCAAGGCAGCTCACTGGAGACTAGAGATACAAAGATCATTTGAAACCCAGACCTTTTAAGGAAGCTTTCAGTATAAGAGAAGAAAAAGGCATACAAAAAGCATGATGATACACAGGAGTATGAGGGAAGAGTGTAGGAGAGATCCAAGGGCTATGAGAGATCAGAGGAAAGGGAAGATCCCTTCCTTTGCCTTGTGTGAAATAGGGAAGAGTGGCAATGTGGATGGGCAGGTCAGGGAAGGCTTACAGAGGAAATAGTGTTTGAGGCAGAATTTGAAGGAAGGGAGGAACTTCATCAGACAGAGATGGGATTGAAGACAGGCATTTAGAGGAATGGAGATGGGAGCAGGCACAGAATGAGGGTGGCAGTGAGCCAACAGAGTACAGAAAGAGCTATCCAATCTGACTAAATAGAGATTACACAGAGGGAAATATTTTAAGAAGGGAAAGACAGGTGGGGGCCAACCAATGGAAGGCCTCCAATGCAAGGATCAAACTTCAGTAGGTGGTGGCGGTGTTTATCCTTTGTTTTCAAAGAGGATCAGCAACATCAGGAGGAGATGTCTTGACTCGAGCATGAACTAGATTGAAGAGAGGCAGTTACACAAAGTCATCATCCTCATTCTTTCTTCCAGAGTCACTGAAGTCCAGAGGCAGGACAAAGTCAGGACAGTTGGTGACGACCCAGGATGCAGTGGATGACTCTGGTGTCTTCTGTGTCTGACCAAGCTCTAAGCGCTCCACAGCACCTGCTTCAGCCACTTTCATGTTCCATCCATCCACTCCAGCAGGGGAAATCTTCACATGCTTGGCGTAGACACCCCTCTGATTCAACAATGGGAGTCAGGCCCATTGGTTACTCTTAACCTGGTTTAGCCCATCTGCCAAATGTCTTACCAGGGTGTGGCCACTGTGCATGCTACAGCTTCTTGGAGCCACAGACAAAAGTTGGGTGAAAACATGGATGCCAAAGCTGGATACACAGCCCCAAAAAGAGCTTGGCAAAGCCTCCCAACAGAGGTGCTAGTCCTCCCTGAGCGCACCGCCCCCCCCCCACCATACTGGGCGTCAAAGACAGTTTTAGAGCAGCAACATGGTTGGGATCGTGCATTAAGAAGACTAAACAATGATGTGGATGGATTGAAGAGAAGATAAACTGGAGGCAAGAAGAGGAAAACAAAAGGCTTTTGTAACAGTCTAGGGGGAAAGAAATGCAGGCCTAGGCAAGAGTGGTTGAAAAGTCCTAGGAAATAAGTGGAATTGAGAGATGTTTTGGAGTTAAAACTACCAGGGAGGCTTAGCACCTGACTGACATGTGAGACAAGAGGATCAAAGATGGCTTTGGGGAGTCCAGGTGACTAAGACCCGGTGCCATCAGCAGAAACAGAGACTTTAGGAGGAGAAACAAAACTATACCTTCATCAATCAGGAAACTCCATATTTATCAATAGCAGATAATTTTTCTAATGCATCAACATTAATGCGTCTATTGCTCTTTTGGGAAATTTCCAGGAAGAAAATGGAATTGAAATCCTGATTTTGGAATGTAGTAAGAGAAAATATTTTTGGCTGTAGGGTTTCTTTAGAACCTCTTCTCTAAGCCACTCTGGATAGTGGCATTGAAAGGAAATCCCAAAGAAAAAGAGAAAAGGAAGAATCCATGTTAAAAGTTCGCTAATGATTGACACACCCACAGACAATGAGCTGGGAAGAACCCTATAGTTCCAAGGAGGCCCGGAGGAAACCGGCTCTGCACTGCCTGGGGGAAGAAGGAGGTGCTAGTCCTGTTCCAGCCTTCTCAAGCAACAATCCACTCTACAAAACGTAATCCAGTCTCTGGTCATTTAGCTTTTAGATAGCTGGGATGGTCAGGAAGGTCTTCTACTGAGCTAAAAAAAGAAAAATCAACCCTCACATAACATACAGCCTAGTTTTCCCTTCAGGGGCTGAAAAATGATCTGTAGCTATCACTCTACATCTTCAGTTGGAAGTAACCATTTGTCATGAATGTTGTAGTGGGAAATAAGACTCATCCCATTTCCACAATATCTGAAGGGTTATACCTTCAGATATTGGAAGGCAGCCATCATAGCCTCCCCTCAATCTTATCTTCTCCAGACTAAACATCCCCAATTTCTCCAACCAGTCCTCTCATAGCATGGTCTCCAGTCTTCGTTGCCTTCTTCTGGAGCCACTCCCCAGAGTTGGCAATGTTATTCCTCAAAGGTGATACTTCAAACCGAACACAGTACTCCACACATGATCTGATCAGTTCAAAGAACAACAGAATAATTGCCTCTATCATTCTGGTGACTAGGCATCTCTTAATGAAGCCTAGGATAGAATTTTGGGCTGCCCTCTCACACTGCTAACATTGACCCTGCAATCCACTAAACACCTTAATGAACAGCCATAAGCATTCTTCTACCATCCTGAACTTATAAAGTTGACTTTAACCTGAATGTAGAATTTCACATTTATCTCTACTCTATTTCAGCTTATTAGATATGGCCCACCATTCAGGCCTGTTAAAATCTTTTAGATGACTGCCATTCTGAATGTTAGCTATCCACCTCAGTTTCATGACCTCTGCAAATGACACATGCAAGCCTACCATCTAGGCCACTGTCCAAGTCACTACTAAAAAAAAAAAAAAGGTGAAGGGCACAAGGCCAAGGATAGACTCCTGGGGCGGCCCACTGGAGACTTTCTTCCAAGTTGACAGTGAAACACTAATGACAACTCTTTGCCAATGATCATTCACACGTTTCCAAATCCTCC
>WOXC01000445.1:0-55183 GCA_011680675.1 Gymnobelideus leadbeateri | reverse complement strand
GATCTCTAGTAACATTGGCAAGAGCTGTTTCATTCCAATAATGAGGTCATAACCCAGACTGCAGAGAGATAAGAAGAAAGTAGGATAAAGAAAAATGTAGGTACTAATTATAGATTGTCTTCTTGAGGAGTTTAACACTGAAAGGGAAGAGTTACATGACAATATCTAGTAGGGATGAATGGATTCAAGTGAGGGTGTGTGTGTGTGTGTGTGTGTGTGTGTGTGTGTGTGTGTGTGTGTGTATGTGTGTGTGTATGATATGGACAAGATTGTTGGTGGCAGAAGAGAATAATGATTTAATTAGAGAGTAGAGATCATAGAGTATAATCTACTAGAAAGATAGGATGGAATAGGAACATTTGTGCGTGTAGAGTAGTTTGCTTTGGCAAGGGGATAAGACATCTCTTCATGTGAGATGGGGTGAAAGAGGAGATAGTTGCAGAAGGCATGTGAGAGGAAGAAAGGAAAAAAGGAGATCTTGGAAAATGGCTTCATTTTTTTTTCTTTGAAATGAATCAATGTTCTCAGCTGATAAGTTATAGAAAGCAGGAGCCATGAAAAGTTTGAGAATGAAAACATCTGGGAAACAAAGCAGTGATGAGTAGGACAGTGAATCAATTAGGTATGTATAAAAGGATTATCTTGTTGTGAAGAGAGTCCAATTGAAATTATAAAGCATAACTTTTAACGGACCCAGTCAGCATGGTTTCATTATTTTTTTTAGCTTTGTTCAGCAGCACATGAATACATGAATGGGAGAAAAAGTGGCAGATTGTAGGAGTGATCTAAAGCTGGAGCTTAGCAGGGTATGATCAATGACAGGATACCAGGGCAAAGAACTTGTTAAAACATGATAGTGTAGAGTCAAACTGGTTCTCCAAGGTGTCAAGATGGGGAATCAAAGAGAGTGTAGTCAGTCCAGAGTTGATGGACTGGGAAAGAAATGAGGGTTGAAGGGATGAGGGGTCATGGTCAAGGTGAAAAAAAAAGGATAAGGACTAGCAAGGCAGAGGGAAATTCAGAATGGCAATAAATTGTGATTGGATAAAGGAATTTCACAAAGGAGTAAAAGAGTTCACAAAGATGGAAGTGGAACATTAGTGAGTGATGGCAGGACTAAGGGTATGATCATCTTTCTTTGTAGCTGTGATAGGACGGGGGAGTAGGTCAATCGAGATGAATAAGTTGAGGAACTGGGAGGTAAAGGTATTTGAGGTATATAAGTTGAAGTCTCCAGTATTGAAATAGGGATTGTGAAGAAGAGAAAGACTGTGAGCTAGGTACTGATCTCATGGAGAAAGGAAAGAGAATGTGTCATGAAGGTCAGTAGATAACCTCCAAGTAGATATTCCATATGTCTTTCAAGACTCATAACAATCTTATCAGGCATATCTTATTGGTATTAATATTAATTGTATAGTTAAATGTGATGAGGCTCTGAAAGATTCAGGTGCTTGCCCATGATCACACAGTTGGTAAATGTCAGAAGCAGGCAATTAAGTTCTAACTGCCTCAAAAACATGTTACCTTTAGTAGATTTTTCTTGGAGATGTACATGTATGTGTGTACATGTGTGGGCATGCATGCATGTATGTGTATGTGTGGCTAGAAGAAATAATAATAAAGCTTAGGTTCATCTCCTTCCTTGAAGAGAAAGTAGAGTGACTCAAGAAATGCCTTTCTGTGTTTCAGGTTGACAGTGGTACTCCTAGGAAATGAAAGCATTTGATTAAGAAAAGGGTACTTTTAGGTGCAAGAGGGGGGATGATCCTTATCAAGTGGTTGAAAAGCAAAAGTGTTACACAGAGGAATAAGGGGAGGAAAAGAATGTTTCTACCCTTAGAACTAAGCAAACAAATTAACCATCTTCTCCCCCAGATATTATTACCTTCTTGAGGAGAGTGCTTGGTACTGTAAGAAGGAAGCAGTATTAATTGCAAAGGAAGAAAGAAAGATGGATTACATCTGGGTTATGTCATGCTTTTAATACCTCTGAGAATATTAACCAAAGTTCATCTCTTTTTCAAACACTCTGAATAAGTGAATTTCACAATATTTGAAGTATTAATGTTGTAGGGTGTTAGGGGTGGCCTGATGCTAGTATCCTGCTCGTTCAGATCTGATGTTAGGATGGAATGAGGCACACTAATAGGTAGTTTAACTGTTAACAAAAGAAGGTTTCCTTAGCCCTAACACATCATGGACAAACAACAAGGAAACATTAACACTTAGTTTCCATAGATGCTGCCCCCTTCATCTCCATATAGAAACCTATTGCTCAGCAGGGAAGGGTCACTCAGGTCATCTTCTGGCTTCCAACAAATCTGAAGAGCATCACCCCCATGTGAGTGGGGGTCTTTTATGCCTCATGGTGATGGGTAAGCCACATAAATACAGGAAGAGGCTACATCAAGAGAGCCACATTTTAAATCCTAAACCACTACTGGGTCAAAACATGTCATAGCTTTGTCACCTTTTAAGGAAAACATAAGGCTAACTCAAGTTTTTAGGGAAGGGTGAAACCTTGGTGGATATTAGTCCTGCTATATAGGGCATTCAAAGGTTGATAGAAAGATGCATGGTAAGTACAAATAGGAGGGAGTATATTGTTAATGAAGGATTGTGTACTAGGAGAAGGATAAAAAGCAAATTAGAGGAGAGATATGTTCCTGGAAAAAGAAGTAGAGTGTTCAAGAATGAGGGAGAACAGTCCATTCACCATTCATACACACACGATGCTAAGAAATCTAAAGAAAGAATCCCAGCATGTTGGGTGGTCCTCCTGTGGAAAATTTATAGGAATACATAAGCAAAAATTGCACAGGATAAACAGTTTGCAATCTGTACCATTGGAGGGACAGTCCACATTCATGAACCAGTTCCTCTGAGGGGCATCAACAAAATAAAAACAGCAACAATAGCTGACATTTATATAGCACTTTAATGATTGCAAAAAAAAAGTTTGATATATGTCATCTCATCTGTTCACAATAACCTTGTGAAGCAGGTATTTTTATTACCTCCTTTATATAGATAAGGCTTTTCTGGTGCTAACATCTGTTATCCAAAGTCTGAGAACATCATAATACAGTTACTAAATTCAAGAGTCATCAAGCACTTTATTCTATGTTTTCAGACCTCAGTTTTCTTCATGATTTACTACTTATATGGAGTAACAAGGTGTATATTTACCTAATAGTCGATTGCATTCTGATCAGTCATAAACTTTTCTCTAATCTCTCTTCCACAACTCCTTCATCCTGATCTGAATGTCATGAGGTATGGGGAAAGAAGAGAACATTTTCATTAAATGTACCTTGACTTCTTAGAATATAGAATAGGGGTATTTTCTGTGTTAAGTGGTAAGGGCTTGCAAACAGGACTGGAACTGATTTATTTGGGCAATTTGTGCTGTTGTTAAATTCACTGTGAATAATTTGCATAATGGAATGAGTGTGTGATTTTACAATTGTGATAGTTCCCACTTCCACCATGGATATTATCTATTCCTATAGATGAGTATAGGATTGCAACTTTCTATTAGGAAGGCCTTTTATTCTACATTGCTATTGTAAGAATCTGGAAACCATGAGAAATATGGGGAAATAAAAAATAAAGTAAGAGAAAGAAAGGAGCTTTATCCTATGTATAGGTACCTTAGATAAGGTTCAACAGTCTTTCAAAAGCAGGGTTCCAAAATTCTGTAATTTTCCCCCAGTGTAAAGGTATGAGGTCATGTTGATATTTTGAGCAAGAGTGGAAGGAATATGTACTTGCTAAGTTCCTTTGAAGGGACTAGAAATTGATTTTTTTATGATAAATTGCAACTTATAACCACATTACACAATATTCCAAGACCTTCACTGTCAGGGGATTCACACTGTGGTAATGGTCTTCTTAGAGGCAACTAGGTGAATCAGTGAATAGAGTGATGGGCCTGGAGTCAGGAAGACCTAAATTCAAATCTAGTTTCGGACACTTACAAGCTGCGTGACCCTAGATAGGTCATTTAACCTCTGTTTGCCTTAATCCACCAGAGAAGGAAATGGCAAAGCACTCTAGTATTTTTGTCAAGAAAACTCCATGGATAGTATTGGCATGATATTGTCCATGGGATTGCAAAGATTTGGACATGGCTGAACAACAACAATGGTCTGCTTAGGGGATGGAGCTCTGGTTCCCTATATCAGGACTTTCTGAGAGACTTTCAACTCTCTCACCCTCTCAGCCCCTTGTAATGACAGTAGTTTGGGAGGGCGGTAGAAGAATGGTGTGTCACAGGAAGCATCTAGGTGGTACCTTTAAATATACCATGGCTTATCTTTGTAGGTAGTGTACATATACTCCCAAGAATGTAAACTCCATGGTGTCAGGGACTGTTTTGTTTTCACTTTGTATCCTTCATATTTAGTGCAGTGCTTTGCATGTAACTTAATTAATAAACTTAATAAACTTATTTAGATTGAAGTTAATCACATTCACTATTGTATTTTATCTGATCCTTTTCAACTTCTTTGACTCACATAAATAAAATAGCATTTATTGGGGAAAGATAAGTTCCTGCCCACCAGAGTTTTATGATATCGTTATAAACTCTTTGGGAACAAGTGATATGGCCCATTTCTTATGCTGGGGACTTCTTTCTATCCATTATTCATTAATTCATTTGTTCAATCAATACTAAGTGCTTACTATGTGAATTGTGAATCAAGATTTCTGGTTTCCAGTCTGGCTATGCCATTAACTTGCTGTGCCACCTTGGGTGAGTCACTTTGCCTCTGTGGGCTTCAGCTTCCTCAACCGATAAACGAGGTGATTAAAATAAATAACTTCTAAGATCTCTTCTAAATCTCAAACTCTATGATTCTGTGAATAACTATGTCAAGGATCTTTCCCAGCTCTAACATTCGATGACTATGCAAGACATATTATTCATGGTGATTAGGCCAAATATATTTTCTCTCAATTTTTTTTTTCCTGGCATCAAGAAACAAAGTCTCTCTTAATTGCTGACTGCATGAGAGCCAGAAATAAGATCTATAGCAAGCCTTAAAAAAAATTAAAAAAATACTACCCTTAAAGATTTTTTTTATCTTCCTTCAGGAGTAAGGCTAGAAATTACATGACTAAGATAAGCATTTTTCACCCATAAGAGATTTGCTAGACATTTCCTTTTTGACAACCTCAAACTGAACTCCTTCCCTACCCCTTCCCTTGGGCAGCAAATTAATTGCTTTTGGACTGTTGGTAGGGCAGTGATTAGTCTAACTTCTGGATAACAATTTGGAATTATGCAAGAAAAGTGACAATGTTGTGTATGCCCTTTGACCTACTGATATGATTATTGAACATATGACCCAAATAGGCCAAACATAGAAAGGTCCAATTCACATCCAAATAATAATACTTTATGTAGTACAAAGAGCTGAAAACAATAAGGGCGCCTATTGACTGGTGAGTATACAAACTGGAGTCTATGAGGATGGAAAGATTATTTAGTTAGAAATGAAAAACAGGAGGAACTGAGAGGAACATGGGAAATTTTGCATGAACTGAATGAAAATAAAATAAGTGATTCAGAAAAAATATTCAAAATAATTACAACCATACAAATGAAGATATCATTGAAAGGAAATAGAACTGAGTGATTTCGAGACCAATCATGACCTCAGAGAGTAGGTAATGAAGCATACTTTCCAGGTGCTACAGCAAAAGAGGACTGTTTATATTTTCAGTCCTGGTCATTATACTTATTAATTTTTCATTAATTCTTTTTATTTGTTATAAAAAAGAGTTTAATTTAGGATGAAGAAACATCTAAAAGAAGCTATGATGAGTCATCAATAGAAGTTATTGAAAATAAAGAAAAAAAGGAAGAAAATAAACTGTTCATTATTTAGGAAATAGAGATGACTCCTACCTATCTTCTTTAATGATGGGTTAGAGATCCTTTTCAGAGTGAATGAGCTTTCTTGTCATGTGTTTTACAGTCACTGCTGTAGCTTTTAATCCGTGAATTTGGAGGTTTGACATCATCAGTACTCAGAAAGAATTGTTGCCAGTACCTAGACCCTATATTTATTGAAGTGGCTTTGTGCTTAGATATAGATTTAAGGAAAGTTAAGCCTCAGAAGCCCACCAATACCATAACAATTAACTCCCCTCAACTAGGTGTGAAGACAATTTTTCATGTAATTAATACTTGAAGGACAACTTAGAGATCATTTAGTCTAACCTTATTTTTCCATAGATGAAGAAACTGAGGCCCAAAGAAGGGATGTGATCTTCCAGACATCTAAAGGTGGCAGCAGTAGAGCTGGGATTTAAATTCAGGTCCTCAGACTAGAAATCAGTCACTTTTGCTATTATACATGTTGTCCCCAGTTCAGAATTCAGATTGTGTTAATGGACTGCTGTGATTTTCAGAGCCATTTGGGATGGATCAGAGTCAATGGGTTAGTTGACCTAATAGGGACAAAGATAAAAACATTTTTATGCATGATGCACTTTTATTCATTAAAAAGCTAATAACCAATAAGACCTTTGCCTGTTAACTTCCATGCATAGAAAAATGCTATTATTTAAGAACAATACACAGTTTAATAAGTAATGCCCTTGCCTCTAGTCATCTCTTCAGTAAGAACATGTGAACATAGACACATGCACAGGTTTTTACTCTCTTTTCCTTTCCATAACTCAAGATTTTTCACCCTGACAGTGGAGGAGGGGTGTAGCATTAACACCAACCAAATAACTGTCGGCAATCCAACCAAGCCTTGTTGCTGGGGCCCTGTAAAGATAAATATTCATCCATCCAGCTCCTTCTTTTCTGTAATGTCTCCCTGTCCAATTTAATAAACGCCTTCTTGCTGGTTCTTGGCATCTCCTTGAACAAGGAATGTAAACTGAACAGGCCTAGGAGACTAAAACTGGCACCAAACACCATGAAGAATAATATCAGGAGACACAGAGACTAGCTCAGTAGTCCAGTATGCAGTGCCATAGTCTACACCAGAGCCCAGCCAGATTTGTTGCCTAGGACAAGGGCCATTACATAACTTCTGATACATTTGAAAAATGAATGGGAAATAATAACAGACTTGGGTCCAATTTCATGGAAGTGGAAGTTAAGAATAAAGCAAAAGATTTATAGGAAGGATATTAAAAACAACAATTTAAACATTTAATAAATGGGACCATCAACATGTATTTAATCTTTAGATATTACAAAAAAGAAAAAAAAACAATTGGTGATGCTGACAACCTCCTTACATGCTGCTAGAGCCTGCCAAAAATTGGAGCTCTATCTATTACTTAAGTATCTCTATATTTACACCATGTCAGAAGCAATTAGTCTAAAAGGCTAACAGTTCCCCTGGAAAATTATAGCTCTTTACCACAATGATGCCACTAAAAACATAGATTTCTAATCATACATCTAAGGACCTGAATAGCATTTACTCCAGAAATCATCCAGTGGAAGTAGCTTGCAATGTTTGTTTCAGGATGCATTTCCTCCTCCTGTTTTCATGCTCTCTTTTCCTCCATACCAGTCATTTTTGGTCTCCACAAAGTCCTACTCCACTTTTTTTTTATCTTCACATGGAAGTAACCCTGGTTTTCTGAAGGCTATATATAAGTGGAGCACAACCTATGTCTGGTTTCACTATGGTAAAAGAGTTTCAAGTATGGTCCTAAAAACAGACCAAATCTGTTTTCTGATGACCAATGTAAGTGCAAAAATCTGGCGAATGGGTTATGAATCCTTTAGTCATGGTAAACCATGTAACAGAAAAATACAATATAATCTTTAGCCTTGCATAGCCCCCTTCCATTCCTGCAATGATGATGCTAGAATGGTAGAAAACAGTATAGTACTAGAAAGAACAACACAGTTTTTAGACCATCTACAAATTATAACTTAACTCTTGGTATTCTAAGTGGGACCTTTCCCAAGTGATTAGTGAATGAACTTATTACCAGAGGAAATGAACTATCAATCTTCATGTTCTTACTTTTATTGAAACCAGAAGATGGAAGGACATTGCAGCTAAAATAAATCAATGCTCACAGGTTATCCTTGAAAAAGCAAAGGATAGAGTTGATTTTATAATATAGTCAAAGGCACCAAGAAGTATAATTTAATATGATATCCTGTCATTCTGTTTTATGGTGCTAATGATAAATATTTACAAAAAGACCACTGTGAAAATGATTATAGCCTATGCACCAAATATTATGTAAAGGAAACCCATGCTGGAAGAGGCATAATTTTCAGGGCACAAGATTATTAAGGCATGTGAAAGAGGGAAAGATACTAAACAGCATGGGAAAAAAACTGGGACCTTTTCAATATCAAATATTTGTAAATGGGGAAAAAAATAAACTATTGACCACTATGTCCACTTTCCCATCTACACAAAAAAATGAGTCATCTGCAAATATAGATCGATAGGTAGGTAGGTAGGTAGATAGATAGATAGATATAGATAGATAGATAGATAGATAGATAGATAGATAGATAGATAAACCAATATAGATGCATATATATCATGTCCATGATGAAGGAATTGGGTAGACTTTAAGAAATGCTATTTTTAGTTGATCATTCTTACTACCACACAAATCATTGACAGACATAGAGAATACATGATTCTATTGTACTTTATATTTTTGACTACAAGAAAAGCACTTGATTCAGATGAACACAATTCCACTTTAAGGGTTGTATTCTAACAAGATATCTCCCATACATGCATCAAAATTATTTGAGTTTCCTTGAACATTATATCACAGTCTTGTTTAATGATATATTTGACATTTTATGATCAACAGTAATAGTTGACATAAATCATGAGATGCATTATCCAAGGATATTAGCTATATTAATGGAGAAAATCTGACTTAAAGTCCAAGTTGAAGAGGGATAATGGAAAGGTCCTCTAAGTTTCCCTTTTTTGACATTGAGATTGTTCTGTAATGTCCTAAAATATTTTTTGTCTCCTAAGAGAGATCTATGACCACTTCAAAGAGCTTTACCCAATCAAGTACAGAGGAAAAATTAAGTGAACAAAAGATTCCTGCTTTCCCAATTAGTAGTGTCAATTAGATGGAATTTATAGAATTCATCCCTATCTATCCATATGCATGTACATATAAGACAATAATTAAGAAGAAAAATATTAAATTTAGTCTGTTCTTTGCATATAAATTATCTTCTATCTTCAGATCTATTATCTATGATCTTATCTTCTATCTGTCACTACTAGTATATATCAATGTGTAGACAGATAGAAATAGATATGTCTATATACTTAGAAATAGCTATAATTGTAGCTGTAGATAGAGACATAGCACATAGACACTTAAAATTGACAAATAATTGGGTCTAGAATTAAACAGGATCAGGAGAATGTAGGTGATTTCATAGCTTATTTAATGACCCCAAATTACTCTCTGAAACAGAGGACCATATTTTAATGCAAATATTCTACTAGCCTTGTTCTATGACTATACATCATAATCTACTACAGCCTCCCAAGAATTAAAAATTAGTATCAGAGAGCAAGGGAGAAAAATATACTGAATGTGAACAGTCTACAATAAGTAATAAATAAGGAAATAAAAGAAGGATAGAATAAAGGATCCCATCAAAGAAATACATGGTCACACAAAGAATATGGGATGGATATGTGGTGAGAGCAAGGAATAATGCTTTTAGACAGTCTGTGACCTCCATTGGTATCCTAGTCATGTCAAGAGAAGATAAGGAAGGCCCTCAGAGTGTTAGGTAGAATACCTATATTGAGCTTGTCAAGGAGGATATGAACAAAAATCTAGAATGGGAAAGTATGGGCAGGTTATGCTCTGCTTTGTTAATGGGAATAGCCATAGTAATGAGGTCACAGATCTGTTTAAATATTAATGAATAAATTCAGAACATTATGAAGGATACTTTCTCAGACTTTAGAATGAACCTTTATTTAGTAGATTCTCTCTGGTAAGTTTACCTCTGTCCCTGGTAAGCATCTCTATTGATTCTTTTAGTCCAGTTGGGAAGTATTTAACAAATTACTTCTTCAGAGTAGGAAGGGGATACTAGAAGGAATAATCAGGTGAAGACAGTTCATCCTTCAGACTCATATAAAAGATTTATATTGGTAGCAATATAAGAGCTCAGGGTGGTTTTTTTTTGGTACATTTAAAAAAATATTTTCAGCATGGAAGGAGCCAAGATGGTGGCATAGAAGCAGGAAAACTCCCTGTCCTCCCCCCATGGCCACCTCAAATAGCTATAAAAATGGCTTTAAACAAACTTTAGGGATACAGAACCAAGAAAGTGACAGAGAGAAACAAACATCCCACTGAAAACAGCCTGGAAGGTGGACAGAAAGGGTCCATTGCAGCACACTGGGAGCAGAGCCCAACCCCATGCAAGCGCAAGATTTTAGCCCCAGAGCAACCTGACCAGCCATGGCTGGAGGGACTTCAAGAGAGTGGATCACCAATAGCTGTGGCAGTTTCCATAATTATCAACCCATAAATGCCAAAGACAAAGTGAGAGGTCAGTGGACTTTGGGAACAGGGGTCCTGGAGTGTGGTCTAGCTTCTGCCCACAGAGGGAGAAGTGGCTGAGTAATGGCAGCCAAATAACCACTGCCGTGTGGATGCTTCAGAGCTCCTGGCCTGCAGATTGTAGGGAGAAAAATCCCCCATTCTGAGGGATAATCAGTCTTTCTTTAAGTTGCTTGGATCTGGATCACTGTCTTGGGTGGAGGTCCTGGGGTGGGTGACCAGGTTCCAGAGCCAGTGGAGGCTTCAGAGAGGACAGCCAACTAATAGCTCCAAGAGCTGTGAAACCCCTAGCAATTTGGGACAAAGCTCTCCTCTCTGGAAGCAGAGTTCTACTGTGGCAAAAAGCTCAAAAGTCAAATAATTGGGGCGGCTAGGTGGCGCAGTGAATAGAGCGCCAGCCCTGGAATCAGAAGGACCTGAGTTCGGAGCCGGCCTCCGACACTTAATCCGCACAAACAAAAACCTAGCCGTGTAACCTTGGGCAAGATACTTAACCCCAATTGCCCTAAAGGGGCGGCTAGGTGGCGCAGTGATTAAGAGCGCCGGCCTCGGAGTTTGGATGACCCGAGATCAGATCCGGCCTCAGAAAATGAGCACCCACGCATAAATCAAATGACTAGCTGTGTAACCTTGAGCAAGTTACTTAACCCCAATTGCTTTAAAAAAAAAAAATTAAAAAAAAAAAGTCAAATAATTGAGTGGCAATGTAAGCAAGCAAAGGAAGCAAAGCAAGGACAGCAGTCAAACCTTAGATTCCTTTTTTGGGGACAAAAAGGATCAAAACATGGAACAGGAGAAGAAAATGAAGTCAGAACTCCTGTACCAAAAGTTTCCAAGAAAAATATGAACTGGCTACAGGCCATAGAGGAGCTTAAGAAGGATTTTGAAAACCAAATAAGAGAAGTGGAGGAAAAATTGGGAAGAGAAATGAGAATGATGCAAGAAAATCATGAAAAGAGAGTCAATAACCTGACTGAAGAAAATAACACCTTAAAAATATACTAACTCAAATGGCAAAAGAGGCTCAAAAAGCCAATGAGGAGAATGCCTTAAAAAAGGTGAATTTTCCAGATGGAAAAAGAATCTCAAAAGCTCACTGAAAAGAATAACTCCTTCAGAATTAGATTGGATCAAATGGAAGTTAGTGACTTTATGAAAAATCAAGATACTAAATCAATATACTATTATATACAGATGCAAACAAATGAAAAAATAGAAGGCAATGTGAAATACCTCATTGGAAAAACCACTCATCTGGAAAATAGATTCAGGAGAGATAATTAAAAATTATTAGACTATCTGAAAGTCATGATAAAAAAAGAATCTAGAAATCATCCTTCAAGAAATTCTCAAGGAAAATTGCCCTGATGTTTTAGAACCAGAGAGCAAAATAGAGGTTGAAAGAATCCACTGATCACCTCTTGAAAAAAATCCCCAAAAGAAAACTCCTAGGAATATTATAGCCAAGTTCCGGCGTTCCCAGATCAAGGAAAATATATTACAAGCAGCCAAAAAGAAACAATTTAAATATTGTGGAAACATAATCAGGATAACACAGGATCTGGCAGCTTCTACATTGAGGGATTGATGGGATTGGAATATTGATATTTTGGAGGTCAAAGGAGCTGGGATTAAAACCAAGAATCACCTATCCAGCAAAACTGAGTATCATGTTTCAGGGTAAAATACGGTCATTCAATGAAATAGAGGACTTTCAAGCATTCTTGATAAAAAAAAAACAGAGTTGAATAGAAAATTTGATATTCAGATACAAGAAGCAAGAGAAGCATGAGAACATAAACAGGGAAAAGAAGTCATAAGGAGCTTATCAAAGTCTAACTCTTTACATTCCTACATGGAAAAACAATAGTAACCTATGAAACTTTTCTCGGTATGAAAATAGTTGAAGGGAACATAAATGTGTGTGTGTGTGTGTGTGTGTGTATATATATATATATATATATATATATACATATATATGTATATATATATATACATACATGAATACATATGTGAGTTTGTGTATATATGTGTACAGGTATACATAGATAGAGGGCACAAGACCAATTGCATAGGAAGGGATGATACTTAAAAGGTGAAATTGAGAGGTGAGAGAGGAATATAATGAGAGGAGATGGCGAGAGACAGGATGGGGAAAATTATCCCATATTAAAGAGGCAAAGGAAAACTGTTACAATGGAGGGGAAGAATAGGAAAGCATTAACAGAATGGGTTAACCTTACTCTCATTGAATTTGACTTAGGGAGGGAATGTCATGTACACTAAATAGGGTATCTTGCCCTACAGGGGAGTAGGGGGGAAGGGAATAAGAGTGGGGGATGATGGAGGGGAGGGCAGTTTGGGAGGGAAGTTGGAAGCATACACTTTTGAAAAGAGACAGGGTCAAAGTAGAGAATAGAACAAGTGGGGGATGGGATAGGATGGAGGGAAATATCATCAGTCTTTCACAATATATCCTCTATGGAAATGTTTTGCATAGCTACACATGAATAACCTATATTGAATTGCTTATCTTCCCAGTAAGGGTGGGTGATGAGGGAGAAAGGGAAAGAATCTGGAATTCAAAGTTTTAAAATCAAATGTTTAAAAAAAATTAAGCTTTCCATCTGGGGAAAAAAAGAATGCACTTCATGTAGCCCCCCCCACCCTTTTTTTGGAGGGCAATTGGGATTAAGTAACTTGCCCAAGGTCACACGGCTAGGTTTTTGTTTGTGTGTGCGTTGTGTCTGAGGCCGGATCCGAACTCAGGTCCTTCTGACTCCAGGGCCGGCACTCTACTCACTGTGCCACCTAGCCGCCCCCATGTAGCCCTTTTAAAACTAAATTCCTATCAGTTATTTGTTGCATTAAGAAACTAATTAAACTTATATCATGTAAAAATATAAAAATATTTTCAGACAAATAATATCTAGATAGATAGATAGATAGATAGATAGATAGATAGATAGATAGATAGATGACTATCACTATCTTTCTACCTACCTACCTACCAAACAAGAGATAGAGGCAATCATAGAAGATTTAAAAAATCACAAAATATAAAATATATAATTTTGATTACTTGAAACAGAAAAACCTTGCATAGATAGCATTAATACATTTAAGGTAAAAAGAGAAGTGATTAAATGGGAAACAACCTTTGTATTAAATTGCTTTGATAAGGATTTGGTATCCAAGATACAGAAACAATTAATAAATATATACAACTAACAGCTATTCCCCAATAGACAAATGGGCAAAGGACAAAAGCAAACAGTTCTCAAGAGAACTACAAAGAATTTATAGCCACATAAAAATGCTATAAATCACTAATGATGAGAGAAGTGGAAATGAAAGTAACCCTAAGGTTTTACCTCACACTAAGCAAATTAACAAAATATGACAAAAAAGTCACAACAGTCCGTGCTGGAGGGTTTGTGGGAAGATAGTTGCATTAATACATTTTTTTTTTTTGCTTTTTGGAGGGCAACTGGGGTTAAGTAACTTGCCCAAAGTCACACGGCTAGGTTTTTGTTTGTTTGTTTGTGTGTGCATTAAGTGTCTGAGGTCAGATCCGAACTCAGATCCTTCTGACTCCAGGGCAGGCACTCTACTCACTGCGCCACCTAGCCACCCCTAATACATTGTTTATGGAGCTATAAAGTGATGGAACCATTCTGTAAAACAATTTGGAATTATGTAAATAATGTGACAAAAATGTACATATCTTTTGAGCTATAGATTCCAAAATTGGGCTTATATCCCAAAGAAACCATAAATAAGAAAAAATCGATTCCCGCATACTTCAAAATATAACAACATTCTTTTGTGACACCTAAGAATTGGAAACAAAGTAGATGCCCATTAACTTGGGGATGACCAAGAAAATTGTGGTACACTAAAGTAATGGAATACTTTTGTGCTATAATAATGATGTACATGATGAATACAGACAACCATGGAAAAATCTATATGAATTGAACTGATACAGAGTGAAGTAAGCAGAACCAAGAAAATATATACATAATAACTACAACAATGTAAATGGAAAGAATGACACAACAAATATCAACAATAAATGTAACTAAATTATAAAAATCAAGTGAGACTCAAATAAAGACACATGAGAAGACATCCCCAAACAACTCCTTTAGCAAAGGATTTTATGTAAAAACACATTGTATGTGTTTTCAGACATTTTCTTTTTTTTTTAAACAAATGCTTTATTAACTTCTGTTTTACATCATTCATTTCCGCCAGATTTTGAGTTACAATCATTTTCCCCCGTTATTCCCCTACCCAATCTCCCAGAATAGCAGTCCCACAAGATATCGCTTCCTCTAATCTGCTCTCTCCCATACCTTCTCCCATACCCCCTTCGACTTTTCCATTACAGGAAGGTGAATCTTTGTGTCCCAATGCCTGCACATCTTATCTCCCAATTATAAGCAAAAGAGTATTAATAATAGTATTTATATATATTTGAAACATTCAATGTTAAGACCTCGAATTTTGGATCCATTTCCTTCCTCCCTTGTCACCCATTCCCTCTGGGAAGATAAGTAATTCAGTATATGTTGTACATGTCTAGCTATGCAAAACATTATCATAGTAGATATATTGTACAAGGCTGCTTATAATTCCCTCCCACTCATCCCACCCCCCACCTGGTCCATTCCCTACATGATCCTGTCCCTCTTCTATAGTGGGTACTTCCAACCTCCCCTCCCCCCAAGGATGCCCTCCCATCCATCATCCCTCCTCTCATCCCCCTTCCCCCTATTCTGCTGCAGGTTGAGATATCCCATTTAGTATGTATGTCATTCTCTCCCTGAACCAAATTCAATGAGAATGTGGTTTTGCCTTTTTGCCTTCCTATTCTCCCCCTCCCTTGCAACCACTTCCCCTTGCTTCTTCTACATGAGATAGTTTACCCTACCCTGTCTCTCCCCATCTCCTCTTGCCACTTTCCTCTCTCACCTCATAATTTCATCCCTTGAGTATTCTCCCTTCCCAACAAATTCAACCTATGCCCTCTATCCATATATAACTGTAAACATATACACACACATTCACATATGTATTCATATGACCACACACCCTTCTTCCATTATTTTCATATTGAGAAAGATATCATCAGTCACAGTTATTGTTTTTCCATATAGGAATGTAAATAGTTCAACTTTGATAAGTTCCTTTTGATTTCTTTTCCCTGATTACCTTCTCAGGCATCTCTTCCTTCTTGTGTCTGGATGTCAAATTTTCTATTCAATTCTGGTTTTTTCCTCAAGAATGCTTGAAAGTCCTCTATTCCACTGAATGACCATGTTTTCCCCTGAAACAAAATACTCAGTTTTGCTGGGTAGGTGACCCTTGGGTTCATTCCCAGCTCTTTTGCCCTCTGGAATATCATATTCCATGCCCTTCGATCCCTCAGTGTAGAAGCTGCCAGGTCCTGGCTATTCTGATTGTGTTTCCACAATATTGAAATTGTTTCTTCCTGGCTGCTTGTAGTATTTTCTCCTTGATCTGGGGATTCTGGAACCTGGCTATAATATTCCTGGGAGTTTTCTTTTTGGGATCATTTACAGGAGGTGATCAGTGGATTCTTTCAACCTCTATTTTGCCCTCTGGATCTAAAACATCAGGGCAATTTTCCTTGAGAATTTCTTGAAGGGTGATTTCTAGGTTCTTTCCTTGATCATGGCTTTCAGGTAGTCCAATAATTTTTAAATTGTCTCTCCTGGATCTATTTTCCAGGTCAGTGGTTTTTCCCATGAGATATTTCACATTGCCTTCTAATCTTTCATTTGTTTGGATCTGCTTAACAGCATCTTGATTTCTCATAAAGTCATTAGCTTCCATTTGCTCCAGTCTAACTCTGAAGGAATGAATCTCCTCAGTGAACTTTTGAGATTCTTTTTCCATCTGGCAAATTCGACTTTTTAAGGCATTCTTCTCCTCATTGCCCTTTTGGGCCTCCTTTGCCATTTGAGTTAGTCTATTTTTTAAGGTGTTGTTTTCCTCAGTCAGGCTGTTGACCCTCATTTCATACTTTTCCTGCATCCTTCTCATTTCTCTTTCCAATTTTTCCTCCACTTCTCTTATTTGATTTTTAAAGTCCTTCTTAAGGTCCTCTATGGCCTGCAACCCACTCATGTTTTCCCCTGGGGCTTTTGGAGCAGGACTTCTGACCTCACAGTCCTTTTCCTGCTCTATGCCCCCAAAATAGGAGTCTAGGGTTGCATTTTTCTGTTTCCTTTGCCTTGGCATGTTGCCACTTAATTACTTGACTTTTGGGCTTGTTGCCACACTATGGCTTTAAGGCCAGATAGAGGAATTTTCGTCCCGAACGTGTGGGGGGCAACTTCTGTTTCTGGCAAGCTGTAAACCCACCCACGACTTCCACCCTAGATCGCAATCCAGATCCAGGAAGGTTAAAGCAAGAGCGATTACCCCCCAAGACTGATCACTGGATCTCCCTACAATTCATTGCAGGCCAGGACCTGGAGCTGCCTCTGAAAACTACAAAATGGTGTGTCTCCTCATCGGCTTCTAGCCCCCAGGGGAGGGAGCCGACGCATTCCCCCAAATACAGGTCCCAAAGTCCATAGGACACTAACCTCTTACTTTGTCCTAGGCATGTCTATGTTGATAATGCTGGAGTTGCCACGGCTGCTGGTGTTCTGGGGTTCCTCCAGCCGGCTGCTGGCCCTGTCGCCCTGGGGCTAAAACCTCGGCTCAGGTGGACCTGGGCTCTGCTAGGCTCAGCTTCCTGTGCGCAGCGAGGTTAGCTTCTCTGTGTCATTCTGTGGGTGCTGGGGCTCCAGAAGTTGTTCAGAGTCCCCTTTTACATAGTTTGGGGGCAATCTGGGGGCAGAGTAGCTTGGATGAGCTGTTTCTACTCCACCATCTTGGCCTCCATTCGCCCCCCAGACATTTTCAATGTATCAATCAGTGGTGCTGACATTTTTTCCCTGTCTAAAGAAATACTATCTGTCATAAGAGATGGTTCTTGGACAAGAGGAGGGGGAAAATATATGGGATACTGTGGTGATGTTGGAAATTTAAATATCAATGAAAATAATTTAAAAAGGCATCTGAAGTCAGATTAAATGTATGATAAATGTGATTCCAGGGGACAAAAGATGAAACACATTCCCCATCATTTTTTATTGACATAGGGGACTATGAATGTAATATATATATATATATATATATATATATATATATATATATATATATATACATATATATATATATATATATATATATATATATGGGGTCAGATTAGAATTTTTCAGTCTGAAGAGATGAATGTTATATAATTGGAGGTTATAAAAGCAGAAGGCAATGGATAAGGGGAACACAGGAATGTACCAAACCCTTGTATACTAGAACTAGGAAATAATCTCTGAAGTTTATGAGATCAAGATTTAGAATAAGTAAAAGGAAAAACTAGTGACCCATAGGAAGAATAATTTTCTGGAATTCACATAATGCATATTGACAGTGAAAAATCATTCAGAAAGACTTGGGTAAATTAACGAATGCTAAGGATAAGAACCATAACTGATTACCAAAGAAATAAAATGGATTTTTTGAGCCCACCATTCTACTCACCACAGCAGCTTTTCTAAAGCATTTTCTTCTTCCACAACTCTATCAGCTAAGACTGTTGCCCTATATATCACTGAAAGAAAGTTGAGGCTTCCCCAAGAGAGCCCTTTTCTCCACTTCTTTTCATATCACGTTGCTGGGCCATCCCCAGTCTTCTTGACTTTTGTCTTGCCAATGGACTCCTATGATTCTGGAGGAGAAAGTGAGGCTGATGACTTCACAGCTCTGTCTCACTTCAATATAATTCACTCTCAAGTCAAGATATCATCCTAATGATGTCACTGGTACTCTTTGAGAATGAAGTTTGAAAACCAATAATCACATCACTCAGATGCCTTTTTAATAGTCTTCTTCTTCACTGCTGTCTCACATGAAGTGGCTCTTCTCCTTGCTGAGGCAAACCCATTAACATGCATGACATCCTATTTCATCCTGACTTCTCCAACAGATTTCTTTCTCTCTCATCCCTATTCTCACTACTTTTCAATTATCCTGTCTTTTGGCTACTTCCCTAGCACCTACAAACTTGGCCATGTCTCCCTCACCCTCAGAAATTATTCTCTAGATCTGTCCATCCTCAACAGCTACTGTCTGATATCTCTTTTTCCTTTTGTGTCTAAAATCCTTGAGGTTATCTACCAACTATTACTAATATTTATATCTCCTTTCCATTCTCTTTCTTCTTAACCCTGATGTCTGACTTCCCACCTTGTCATTCAACTGAAAGAACTCTTTCCAGGGATCCCTTAATTGCCAGATCTAATGGAATTTCCTTGATCTTTACCCTACTTAGTCTCTCTGTAGCCTTTGAAACTACCAATTATCCTCTTTTCCTTGATACTTTCTTTTCTTTTTCATGGTTCTGCTCCCTCTTGATTTTCCTCCTCTTTTTTTTTCTTTTTGGAGGGCAATTGGGGTTAAGTAACTTGCCCAAGGTCACATGGCTAGGTTTTTGTTTGTGTGTGCATTAAGTGTCTGAGGCTGCATCCAAACTCAGGTCCTGACTTGAGGGCCAACGCTCTGCTCACTGTGCCACCTAGCCGCCCCAATTTTCCTCCTCTTTATGTCACAACTCTTTTGCTGCAACTTCATTTAAGTCATGACCACTAACTTTGAGGGTCCCTCAATCTTTGTCCTGGGTCCTCTTCTCTTCTCCCTCTATATTATCTTTCTTGGTGATATCATCACTTTCCAAAAACCAAATACTGAGAATCTCTACACTAAGATTTCTTATATCTAATTAGTTAACCCTTCCTTCTCTCTGAAATCTCTGTTTTTGCATCTCCAGCTGCCTGTTGTACATCTTTAACTGGATATTCTATAAAAACTTAAATTCAACATGCCCAAACCTGAAGTCATTATCACCAGTATCCTAACATTTCTATTACTGTGGAAGGCACTGCCATCATCCCAATCACCAAGGCTCTCAATATAGGTGTTATCTTTGACTTTTTCACCATCTACATAAAATTTTTTGCAAAATACCTGTCATTTCTTCTTTTGTAACATACCTTGTATATATCCTCTTCTCTACTGTGATATTACTACAACCCTGGTGCAGGCCCTGATCACTTCATGGGTGAACTATTACAATAGTCTTCTCATTGCTCTCCCTACCTTTTTTGCTTAATTAATGCTTGTTAACTGGCTAGCAGACATGCATAATTTTTCTAGCTTTTGAGAAAAACAACCATGCCCACCTCCTTCTCCTCCCTTGCCATGTCCTTTAAAGCCTCTCACAGAAACAAAATACTGTAAGTAGTGAGTTAGATGGACACTGATGTCATCAATTCCATTTTAGCATATATTTATCAAGTACACGTCTATAATACATAAGGGCCAGAATTTGGGAGGGAATTATAAGAGTGAAGACTAAAGAAAAGATTTTATGTAACAAATCAAAAAGACTTGCCAACTGATTGCATGGGGTAGGAGAGGGAGAGAGGGAAGAATTTTAAGCCCCACACTTCCTATTGGGATCAGCATGTCCTGAGTATCTTCCATATGTGCAGAAAGTGTCACTTCCTCCTAACCAACAGGTAATTCACACAAATGTGTTAGACTATCACCTCTTATATTGTCTGCCTACCTTCATTTTGAACAAATCTTAAAAATCAACTTTGGAGACTTCCTTATTATTTTTACTGAGAGGTACTTATTTCTTCCACCACAAAGAGATGCTTAAAACACAAAAGACGTGTGAATTCTCAAATACTTCAAACATGAAAAGGTAACCTAAAAGAGACCCAGGAGCCCACAAATAGATATATAAAATGTGGGAGGCACACAAAAGACTGAGGAAAGCCTATTACCTCCATTATATTTTCCTAGGGAGACTCCTGGGAGAACCAGGGGACTGATGAATAGATTTCATTTTTGCCTCAGATCTACACTGTCAGAATAACTCACTGAAAGTTAGTGTCTTCTGGGCACACAAGAATGCATGGCTTATACTTCTGGTAGTGGTCATCTACTAAGTCAAAAACATCTCCAAATTGGCTATTAGCACCTGAAGCTCTTAATGATTCTGGACCTCTTGAATTCATGGGTCAGTGACCAGAGCTAGAAATTACCGTCTTGGTATGGCCAGTCCTTTACCTGTGCTCAGGGAAACAAAAAATAGGCAACCATGAACTTGAGAAGGAATCTCAGTCAAAGATGTACTCAATGACATGAGTATGTGGTTTCCTTAGCTGTTGCTAATGAAGGGGAGGGAAAAGGAAGGCTAAGGGAAAGCTGGATAGTCCTGATATGCTCTAGGATAGAAAGAGTTCCCTTTCCCCCCATACCTTTAATAAGTAGGAAGCCTCTTTGAGATTCTCTCTGCTATTGGCTTTTCTTCAAGCAGTATTTGATCCTTTACCTCCAGCCTTTGTGTATTATATGCCTACAACTGAGGTCAGACTTGACATTTCTCATTAGTTTCAAGCTTCATATCTTCAGAAGGCTAGTTGCTGCCTTGTCTGCTGCAAGACCCAAAATCTACTTTTTCACATGATTTTTGAAATTAAAAAAAAATACTGTTAAGGATGCTCTTTCAATGCTTTCATCGTGTCTGCTCTTGCCAGACTCAAAATATATCAAGAACATTACACATAAATTTGACTATGAAAAAAATGACTATGAAAATGACCATTGAACTGTCCTTTCACACTTGATGCTATGATTTCATATTGGAGCAGTTGAATGCTCTACAAACTTTCATGGAGAAATTATTTGATCTGAGAAAAATTGCAATAGTCTGGAGAATATTTTGCAAATATTTAACTTTAAGTTTATGATAAATATCAAAGATTCACTCACAAAATCAGTGATTGAACAAAAATCTTGCATGTCAAGGTCTTTAGTATTATCAAACTGAACTGAAAAGTGTCAACTACATTACATCCAGTTAAATTAGTGAGTTTTTTTTTAATATTGTAAACAATTAAAAAACACTTTGATTTAGACTTAAGGTGGTTTAACCTTACGTCTACATGATCATTGCTAGCGGGAAGTTGAGTAAGGTGATTCAGTTGTGCTATGAAATTTTGGCATCCAAGCAAAACATAAATTTGATGGAGAGTCACATCACACAAAATAGTTGAAAGATTCACAAACTAGTTCAGGAGAATGGTTAGAGCCATGAAATAATGATGCATCACAATCATTTGCTGTTCATAAGTGAGTTAGTCAGACTTCCTATGTATCTGGATGCATAAGATCAATGGGAAGCAGAGAAACCCAACTCCAAGACTAGACCGCTGCCATTGGTCACTATCAATCAGAAGTCTTCTACCATTATTTCTTCCTTCACTCCTGTCTCACATGATAAAATGTTACCTTACTAAGGCCAACCCCTCTACTTGTTCAAGCAATCCCATTCCATCCTTTCTCCTTCAACAGTTTGCCCTGTCTATCATTCCCACTCTCATTGTTTTGTAATGTCTCCCTGTCTACGGATTCATTTCCTGCTGCCTACAAACATATCCATGAGTCCTCCATCCTGAAAAAACCCAAACAACCCTGACTTGATCCTACCATCCCCACTAAGTTTAGTTCTATAACTCTTCTCCCCTTTGTAATAAAACTTCTCAAAAAGTCCAAGCACAACAAGTACAACCACTTTCTCTCTTCTCAGCTCCTTACAATCCAGCTTCTTACCTTATCATTCTACCAAAGTCACTAATGATTTCAGAGTTGCCAAATCCAGTGGCCTTTTCTCAATTCTCATTATCCTGGACCTCTTTGCAGTTTTTAAAACTGTTTATCACTCTCTCCTCATGGATATTCTCTTCTCTCTAGGTTTATAGGACACCACTGTCCCCTGGTTCTCCTCCTACCTATCTTATCACTCCTTACCAGTCTGTTTCACTGGATCTTCTTCTAAATCACACCCTCTAATCATAGATGTCCCACAGGGTCTTATCTGAGTCCCTTTTCAGTTCTCTCTCTTTACTACTTTACTTGGTAATCTCATCAACTCCCATGGATTTAATTGCCTTCTTTATGCTGATGATTCTCAAATCTATCTATCCTGTTCCAAACTTTCTGCTGACCCCCCCCCCAACCATTTGTCATCAACTGCCTTTCAGATATCTCATACTGGATATCCAATAGACATCTTAAACTCAATATTTCTAAAATGGAACTCATTACATTCCCACCAATACCTCCTGCCTTCCCACCTTCCCTATTATTAAAGAGGGCAACACCATCCTGCTAGTCTCTCAGACTCACAACCTAGGAAGCATCATGAATGTTTCATTATCACACCTCATATCCAATCTGTTTCCAAGGTCCATTGATTTCATCTTTGCAGTATCTCTTAAAGAAAACCACCTTTCTCCTCTGACACTGCCACCACTCTAGTGTAGGTGATAATATCACCTTAGCAAGTGATAATATCACCTCCTACTCAGCAAATTCCAATAAATACATATGACTTCAAGCTTCAATTTCAAATGCTCTGTTTGGCATTCAAAGCCTTTCATAACCTAGCCCCCACCTACTTTTCCAGTCATCTTATACCTTACTCCCTGACATATACTCTGGTTCAGTAATACTGACCTTCTAGTTCTTCCATGCATAAAACTCTCCATCTCTTGGCTCCAGGCATTTTCTCTGGCTGTCTCCCATGCCTGGAATGCTCTCCCCCCTCAGTTTTGACTACAGATCTCCCTGGCTTCCATTACTTTTAAACTAAAAACCCATCTTCTATAAGAAGTTACCCCAACCCCTAATTCTAGTTCCTTTTCATTGTTTATTTTTTATCTATTTTGCATATAATGTGCTTTGTATATATTTCTTTACATATCATATCCCCCATCAGGCTGAATACTACTTGAAGGCAGGGACTGTCTTTAGCCTTTTCTTTACTATCTAGTGCTTAGTTTAACATGTGGCACATAGTAAGAGCTTAATAAATATTTATTGATCAATGAATGGATTGAAAATGGGCCATAAGAGGGTGATCAAGATCAATATTCAGATAAAAAAGCTATATATTGGTACTTCCATGGAGGCTAAGGAATCATTTCAAGACCACCTTGATTTGTTGGGGAGGTATACTCATGCAATGAAAGAGATCTAAATACTGAAGTCAATCATTTGGTGATTCATATTTAGAGACACTAATGAAACAGAAACTGCTTACAGAGTATTGGAAAGATCACCATTCAGAACAAAAGCTCCATCAAACTAGATATAACTCTCTAGGCTTGTGGATTTGATGATTACCATCTATCTTATAAGAACTGAAAATCTGTTAACAAATTTCAAACTTAAAAATTTTTATTGATTTTTTTTGGCTATAGGTCATCCTAATTTCCAATCAAAACTTACAAATTTTTAAGCAAAACTGAAAACAAAGACTATTGAAGTGATAAAAGTGATAAAAGAAAAAACAAACAAAATAAGCAAATACATACACACACACACACATATCTACACACACAAAATTACTCAAATTAATGGACACAGAAATAAAGAATCTAGGCACATCAATTTAAGAAAAAAAAAGTTGAACAAGGTATAAGTAATATGCTAAAAAAAAAAAAGAAGAAAGTGCCTCCAACCCAGGAGGAATCACAAAGCAGTCTTTTCCAACACTTAAGAAACAATTCAATCCCATATTACAGAAATTCTTTCAGAACTAGAGACAAGAGATACCTTTACTTCTGTGAGTTACATATCACTGTGACACCCAAATTGGGGGAAAAAAAAGGCAGAGGAAGAAAACTATAGCAAATATCACTCATGAATATTGATATAAAACTATGAATAATATATTATAAAAAAACAATATTTTTAAAAGACAGACTGAACTTATACCAGGAGGTTAAGGGTGACTCAAAGTTAGGAAAACTATAAAAAAAATGAAGACTATTATTTTTAAAAAATCATAGATAAATAAAAAGATTCAAAAGAGCATTTTAAAATTATAGCAACCATTTATGTTTAAAAACATAGGATTGAATACATCTTTTCTTATCATAGTAAATAGTATCTTTCTTTTAAAAAAGGAGCAATGTTTTTTGAAATAGTGAAATATGGCAAGCCTTCCCAGTAAGATTATGAATAAGGTGAGGGTGTCCATTGTTGCCACTAATATGTGACATATTCATAGAAATGCCTGTTTTATGAGTAAGGCTCCCCTCACCATCAATTGAAAGAGTAAGTGAATTTTTAAAGAGATTTAACTATCTCTAAGTACATAAGATATGATGACTTGCTTAGAAAAACCCAGATTTTAATGAGAAAAAATAATAAAACAATGAGTAATATGAGTGGTTTAGCAGCTTATAAAATAAGCTAAAAAAAACAAAAAAACAAAACAACCCAACAACCATAAGTCTTTACATACACTGTTGATACATATCTATAGGAGGCCATTAAAAAAAAGAAGTTCCATTCAAATTAACTAAAATATTAATGAAATATCTGAAAGTTAGTCTACCAAAAATATATTTAGATCTTATATTAATGTAACTATAAAATGCAATTTATAGTTAACAAAGAAATTTAATTTCAGATACATTTGTAATGACAGGTACAAGGAGATATAATAAAAATTATTATACTACTTAATTTATTCATTGTTTTATAGGACTAGAAAAAGAAAATTATCTGAAGGAACAATATGGTAAAGGATATCAAGGAAATTTACAAAAAAGGGAGCAGGAATGATAAGGATATAGAATTTGATATATCAGATTTAAAATTACATTATAAAATAGAAATCAATTACTGTTTCTTACTATTTAAGAAATAGAAAAGTCAATTAAGGTTCAGAAGCAATTGAATATAGTAGTTTCATATTAATTTTTAAAAAGACCCTAAATTACTGGCATAAAAGGAAACTCTAAAAAAACAATTATAAGAAAACTGGAGAATAATTTGACAGAAATTATATTTAGACAAATCTTATATAATGTCATACAATGGAGAGAACATTCTCACTAAAAAAAAAGAAACCAGATAAGAACACATTTAAAAAATCTCCTTGTGATCAGCCTGCTTTGGGCGAAGTCTTGCTCACTGTAACCATTTAAAAAAGAGAAAAAAAACAGTAACTTTTTTGAATAATATTTTTGAATTGCAAGTAAAATAATTCTAATATTCTTTTTAAAATTTTGAGTTCCAAATTCTCTCCCCTCTCCATCCCCTGTCCCCTCCCTGAGACAGAAAGCAGTTTGATTTAGGTTATACCTTCACAATCATTCAACACATATTTCTGTATTGGTCATGTTGTGAACAAAAACATGAAAAAAATAGAGAAAGTGAAAAACAATATTCTTTGATCTGCACTCAGACTATTGGTCCTTTCTCTGGAGGTGGGTAGCATTTTTCATCATGAGTCCTTTGGAATTGTCTTAGATCATTGTCTTACTAAAAATAGCTAAGTCATTCACAGTTAATCTTTGTACAACATTGCTGTTACAATGTAAAAGGCTCTCCTAGTTCTGCTCACTTCACTGTGTATCGTTTCATGTAAGCCTTTCCAGCCTTTTATGAAACCATCCTACTCATCATTTTTATAGTACAATAGTATTCCATTAAAATAATATACAATTTGTTCAGCCATTCCCCAATTGATTGTCATCTCCTTAATGTACTATTCTTTGAGACCACAAAAAGAGCTGCTTTAAATATTTTTGTACAAATAGGTCATTTGCCTTTTTTTTTTTTTTAAATCTCTTTGGGATACAGGCCTACTAGTGGTATTGCTGGGTGAAAGGGTATATATATATACATATATATATATATATATATATATATATATGTATATATATTTATATATATATCTATATCTATCTATCTATCTATCTATCTATCTATCTATCTATCTATCTATCTATATCTTTATTGTCTTTTGGACATTTCAGATTGCTCTCCAGAAATGATTGTCTGGGTTCTCAACTCCACCAATAGTGCATTAGTGTCTCAATTTTCTCACATCCTCTTCAATGTTTGTTATTTTCCTTTTCTGTCATATTAGCCAATAAGATAATTGTGAGGTGGTACCTCAGAGTTGTTTTAATTTGCATTTCTCTAGTTAATTTGATTTAGAACATTTTAAAATATAACTATAGATAACTTTGATTTCTTCATCTGAAAACTGCTTGTTTGTATCTTTTGACCATTTTTCAATTGGGAAATGACTTATTTTCTTATGAATTTGACTCAGTTCTCTATATATTTGAGAAATGAGGCGTTTATCAGAGATACTTGCTGCAAAACTTCCCCTCCCCCCAGAATTTTCTTCCTTATTCTAATTTTGGCCACATTGGTTTTCTTTGTGCAAAAACTTTAAAAAAATTTTTATATAATCAAAATGGTCTATTTTAGATTTTGTAATGTTATCTGTATCTTTTTTTGTTCTAAATTATTCCCTTATTCATAGATCTGAGAGTTAAAGAATTCCATGTTCTTTTAATTTGATTATGGCATCGCCCTTTATGTCTAAATCTTGTACCCATTGTGACCTTATCTTGGTATACCGTATGAGATGTTGTTCTATTCCTAATTTCTGCCATACTGTTTTCTAGTTTTCCCAGAAGTTTTCATCAAATAATGAGTTTTTGTCCCCAGAGTTTTAATCTTTGTGTTTATCATATTAGTATAGTCATTTATTGCAATATATCATATACTTAATGTATTCCACTGATCCACCACTCTATTTCTTAGCTAGTGCCAAATTGTTCTGATAACTGCTGCTTTATCATACAGTTTGAGATCTAGTATGGCTTGATCACATACCTTCGTGTTTTTTTCATTGATTCCCTTGATATCCTTGACCTTTTGTTCTTCCAGATAAATTCTGTTATGCTTTTTCTAGCCCTATAAAATAATTTTTGGTAATTCAGTAGTTTGGTATGACACTGAATACGTAAATTAATGTAGGTAGAATTATCATGTTTTTTATATTGGCTTCCATACACACGAGCAATTGATATTTTTCTAATTGTTAGATTTGTCTTTATTTTTGTGAAAAGTGTTTTGTAGTTGTGTTTATATGACACCTGGGTTTGTCTTGGCAGTTAGACTCCTAAGTATTTTATATCACATGTAGTTACTTTAAAGGGAACTTCATTGTCTATCTTTTGTTGCTGGATGTTGTCAGGAATACATAAATATACTGATCATGTGTGTATGTTTTATATCCTGCAAATTTACTAAAGTTGTTTATTATTTCAAATAGAATTTTAGTTGATTCTCTAAGATTCCCCAAGTATACCATCATGTCACCTGCAAAGAGTGATAGTTTTGTTTCCTCATTTCCTGTTCTAATTTCTTTTTCTTCTCTCATTGCTATAGCTAACATATCTAGTTACAATATTGAATGATAGTGGTGATAGTGACCACCCTTGCTTCATCCCTGATTTTATTGAAAAGGCTTGTAGCTTATCCTCATTACACATAATGCTTTCTTATCATTTTAAGGAAAGCTTAATTTTCTTTTGCTTCTAGTGTTTTTATTAG
Source organism: Gymnobelideus leadbeateri (assembly GCA_011680675.1). Taxonomy (NCBI): domain Eukaryota; kingdom Metazoa; phylum Chordata; class Mammalia; order Diprotodontia; family Petauridae; genus Gymnobelideus; species Gymnobelideus leadbeateri. The sequence continues at coordinate 27,025 of WOXC01000445.1, read as the reverse complement.
GAATAAGTGGTGTATTTTGTCAAAAACTTTTTCTCCCTCTAATGTGATGATGATATGATTCCTGTTGGTTTTGTTTTTGATATGGTCAATTATGCTGATAGTTTTTCTAATATTGAATTAGCCCTTACATTTTGGCATAAATCTCACCTTGTCATATTGTATGATCTTTGTGATGCATTTCTATCATCTCCTTCCTAGTATTTTATTTGAAAATTTCACATCAATCTTCATAAAGAAAGTTGGTCTATAGTTTTGTTTCTCTTACTTTGTTCTTCCTGGTTTAGGTCTCAGCACCATATTTGTGTTGTAAAAAGAAGTTGGAAGGATTCTTTTTTGTTTATTTCCATAAATAATTTATATAGAATGGGAATTAGTTGTTCTTTAAATATTTCTTAGAATTTACTTATGAATCCATATGCTCCCAGGGATTTTTTTTCCTTGGGGAGCTCATTGATGGTTTGTTTAATTTCTTTTTCTAAGATTAAGTTATTTAAGTATACTATTTCCTCTTCAGGGCAACTAGATGGTACATTGAATAGAACATTAGGAAGACTCATTTTCATAAGCTTAAATCTGGCCTCAGATCAGCTGTGTTACCCGGAGTAAGTCACTAAACTCTGCATCAGTTTCCTCATCTGTAAAATGGACTGGAGAAAGAAATGACAACCACTCATGTATCTTTGCTAAGAAAACCCCAAATGGGTCACAAAGATTCATACATAATTGAACAACAGTGTTTTTGTAAAAGATCTCCTTAAATAATTTAATACTTCTGTCAAAAATTCCTTTTGGGGGGTGGAGCCAAGATGGCTGAGTAGAAACAGCCGTCCAAGCCACTCTCCCCCCAGATCACCTCCAAAATGTGTAAAAGGGGACGCTGAACAACTTATAGAGCTGCAGCACCCACAGAACAACACAGAGAAGCTAACCTCCCACTGAGGACAGCCCAGCAGTCCTGCAGAAAGGACCAGCGCAGCGCTCTGGGAGCCATCAGTGCTCTGGGAGCCAGCAGCTTAGCACGCAGCACAGGGAGAGCCGAGCCCAGGTCCTCTTGAGCAGTTTTAGCCCCAGGGCGACAGGGCCAGCAGCCAGCTGGAGAGACCCCAGAACACCAGCAGCTGTGGCGACTCCAGATTTATCAACATAGACATGCCTAGGACAAAGTAAGAGGTGAGTGCCCTATGGACTTTGGGACCAGTATTTGGGGAATGTGTAGACTTCCTCCCCTGGGTGCTAGAAGCCGCTGAGGAGACACTCCATTTTGTAGTTTTCAGAAGCAGCTCCAGTTCCTGGCCTGCGAACTGAAGGGAGATTCAGTGATCAGTATTGGGGGGTAATCGCTCTTGCTTTAACCTCCCTGGATCTGGACTGTGATCTGGGGTGGAGGTCGTGGGTGGGTTTCCGGCTTGCCAGAAACGGAAGTTGTCCCCCACACGTTCTGGACAGAAGCTCCCCTGTCTGGTGGCAGAGTCCTACTGTGGCAACAAGGCCAAAAGTCAAGTAATTAAGTGGCAACATGCCAAGGCAAAGGAAACAAATTAAACAGAAAAATGCAACCTTAGACTCCTACTTTGGGGGCAAAGAAGATCAAAGCATGGAAGAGTCAGAGGACTGTGAGGTTAGAAACCCTGCTCCAAAAGCCCCAAAGGAAAATATGAGCGGGTTACAGGCCATACAGGACCTTAAAAAGGACTTTAAAAATCAAATAAGAGAAGTGGAGGAAAAATTGGAAAGAGAAATGAGAAGGATGCAGGAAAAGTATGAAATGAGGGTCAACAGCCTGACTGAGGAAAACAACACCTTAAAAAATAGACTAACTCAAATGGCAAAGGAGGCCCAAAAGGGCAATGAGGAGAAGAATGCCTTAAAAAGTCGAATTTGCCAGATGGAAAAAGAATCTCAAAAGTTCACTGAGGAGATTCATTCCTTCAGAGTTAGACTGGAGCAAATGGAAGCTAATGACTTTATGAGGAATCAAGATGCTGTTAAGCAGATCCAAACAAATGAAAGAATAGAAGGCAATGTGAAATATCTCATGGGCAAAACCACTGACCTGGAAAATAGATCCAGGAGAGACAATTTAAAAATTATTGGACTACCTGAAAGCCATGATCAAAGAAAGAACCTAGAAATCACCCTTCAAGAAATTCTCAAGGAAAATTGCCCTGATGTTTTAGATCCAGAGGGCAAAATAGAGGTTGAAAGAATCCACTGATCACCTCCTGAAAAAGATCCCAAAAAGAAAATTCCCAGGAATATTATAGCCAGGTTCCAGAATCCCTAGATCAAGGAGAAAATACTACAAGCAGCCAGGAAGAAACAATTTCAATATAAATACTATTATTAATACTCTTTTGCTTGTAATTGGGAGATAAGATGTGCAGGCGTTGGAACACAGAGATTCACCTTCCTCTAATGGCAAAGTCGAAGGGGGTATGGGAGAAGATATAGGAGAGAGCAGATTGGAGGGAGCAAAACACAATCAGAATAGCCCAGGACCTGGAAGCTTCTACACTGAGGGATCAAAGGGCATGGAATATGATATTCCAGAGGGCAAAAGAACTGGGAATGAATCCAAGGGTCACCTACCCAGCAAAACTGAGTATTTTGTTTCAGGGGAAAATATGGTCATTCAGTGGAATAGAGGACGTTCAAGCATTCTTGAGGAAAAAACCAGAATTGAATAGAAAATTTGACATCCAGACACAAGAAGCAAGAGATGCCTGAGAAGGTAATCAGGGAAAAGAAATTAAAAGGAACTTATCAAAGTTTAACTATTTACATTCCTATATGGAAAAACAATAACTGTGACTGACGAAATCTTTCTCACTATGAAAATAATGGAAGAAGGGTGTGTGGTCATATGAATACATATGTGAATGTGTGTATATATGTTTACAGTTATATATGGATAGAGGGCATAGGCTGAATTTGTTGGGAAGGGAGGATACTCAAGGGGTGAAATTATGAGGTGAGAGTGGAAAGTGGCAAGAGGAGATGGGGAGAGACAGGGTAGGGTAAACTATCTCATGTGGAAGAAGCAAGGGGAAGTGGTTGTAAGGGGGGAAGAATAGGAAGACAAAAAGGCAAAACCACATTCACATTGAATTTGGTTCAGGGAGAGAATGACATACATACTAAATGGGATATCTCAATCTGCAGCAGGATAGGGGGAAGGGGGATGAGAGGAGGGATGATGGATGGGAGGGCATCCTTGGGGTGAGGGGAGGTTGGAAGTACCCACTATAGAAGAGGGACAGGATCATGTAGGGAATGGACCAGGTGGGGGGTGGGATGAGTGGGAGGAAATTATAAGCAGCCTTGTACAATATATCTACTATGGTAATGTTTTGCATAGCTGGACATGTACAACATATACTGAATTACTTATCTTCCCAGAGGGACTGGGTGACAAGGGAGGAAGGGAATGAATCTGAAATTCGAGGTCTTAACATTAAATGTTTCAAATATATATAAATACTATTATTAATACTCTTTTGCTTGTAATTGGGAGATAAGATGTGCAGGCGTTGGAACACAGAGATTCACCTTCCTCTAATGGCAAAGTCGAAGGGGGTATGGGAGAAGATATGGGAGAGAGCAGATTGGAGGGAGCGATATCTTGTGGGACTGCTATTCTGGGAGAGTGGATAGGGGAAGAACAGGGGGGAAAAATAATTGTAACTCAAAATCTGGGAAATGCATGATGTAAAACAGAAGTTAATAAAGCATTTGTTTAAAGTAAAAAAAAAAATTCCTTTTGGGTAGTTGCATAGGTCAGTACTCTAAATTTTAAGGGATTTTTAAGTGCCTTTAAAATAACTTTTCTTTCCAAAAATATATTTTTCTTTTACTTAATTAGCTTTAAGTTTGGCAAGAAATATGCTGACGGTAAACTGAAACCATATCAACTAATATTGCAGGCATATTATCACACCATTTTTTGGTTTTTAAACCAATGTTTTAATTATAAATATTGCAGCACATCCACTGGGACTACTTCCATTTTTGTTGGCTGGCTTGACCTCCAGAGAGTGACTGAGTATTATTAGTCAGCGTCTTAGGAATAACTCTGAAGAACTAGGTTTGTGTAACACTGTAATTCATAAGCAATAATTAATGTGCTTCTTATTAATAATCACTCTCTTTTCCTCCCTGGCCATTTACCCCCACCACTAAGAGTGATTCTTTTTTAGAAGTTTTCCTGTGATGGATTCTACTGACACACAAATTCCAAATGAGGTCCTTATTTGCATTTTTTATTAATTCATTCAATTAAGCTATATGGGCCTTCTGTTATTAATTAGGGTGGGTGTTATAAGAGCATTTTTACAATATGTTTATGGAATTATATATGTGTATGTTTTTATACATCCATATGCATACTATATATAGAGAGATTTTAGTAACACACTACTTTCTTGAGAAAAATAAAACAGAGATCCAAAAGAATTCTATTATCTATTTATTTATTTATGAGCTGATATTTACATAGATATATGACCTAAATATGGAAGATCATTTCACAAAAGTAAACAATGAGAATAAATATAGAAGAGAATGGAAGGAGATGCCTTGTACAACTACAACCACAAGGAGAATTCTTAAGCAACTAAAAGATAGGGGTCCATAAAAGAGAAAATAGGTCATTTCAATCATGAGAGATTAAAAAAACAACTTTTCATGTGAATAAAATCTATGAAGTTAGGCTAAGGAAAAAAGTTGACAATCATATTGGAAAAAAAAATTATTTACAGAAAATAACTGGTAAAGTTCAGATATCCCAAATAGATGAAGAACTGACACAAATTTATAGGAACAACATATATAGTATAGATGAGGTCACAGGATATAAAGAGGCCTATTTCCAAAGGGAAAATGTAAACTGTCATCCACCATATGAAATAATGCATCAAATTGCTAATAATACCACCTCACAGCTGTTGGATGGCAAAAATGAGCAAAAAATGGAAAAAAAGATAGATATAGTTAATATTGTAGGTACTAAGGGAAAATAGGTATATTAACAAATTATTAAATAATTCTGAAAAATAACATAGAAGTATGTGAGGAAAGTCAGTAAAATGTACTTATTGTTTTACCTAGGAATTCTGCTACTAGGTGGATAATATAAAGAGATCAGAGAATCGTCATATATAACAAAATATTCCTAATATCACTTTTTACAGTGTCAAATGAAATGAAGTGTTTTCCTGTTGATCCAGTAATGATTACTCCAAGAAATTATGAATATGAATAATTTTTAAAAACATAGAAATAATTGTATGAATTAATGTAGAATGAAATACATAGAAATGAGACTAATTTGATAATTGACTTCAATAACATAGAAAGAATGCTAAAATGAACAAGATTGCTAAGTAATTCTGATGACTATGCTTCTCCCTCAAAAAGAGATGCATAAGAACTTCCTTTTCTCCTTTGGGTAGAGAGATGGAGAATTATTAGGGAAGAGTATTGTATCTACTGTAAGATGTACTATTGTTTTGATTAGTTTTACTTACCTTTCTCTTGATTAAGATGGCAGGCTCACTTGGTGTGGAGATTGAGAGTGATTTTATCCAGAAATAATTGTCACATAAAAACAAAAGTCATAACTGTATCTTTATTTTCCCCCTAAAGGTCATTCTGGGCTACTTTCTTTTTCTGACAAGGTTATTAGACTGATGGATCAGGAGCATATTTTAGATATAGTCTATCTAGATTTTTGAAAAATCGCATTACAAAGACAAATGCTTTCTTGAACAAAACAAGGAAAAATACTGACGAAATGATATAAAAATTATGTGTATTTAGAACTAGTTCAATGGCCAGCTCCAAAGAATGATCATTACTGTTTTGATGTTAGCTGGAAGTAGGTATCAGTGGAATGCCCAATGTATCCCTGCTTAATCCTATACTGCTTAATAATATTATCAGTGAGTTGGTTAATAGAATAGATGGCATGTTTATCAAGTGTTAACATGGCAGAAAGCTGGAGCAGTTATGGAATATATATTTTGGCTTAGAATTAGTATCCCAGGCTCTTAACTGGCTAGATCATTGGACTGCACTTAATCAAATGAAATATAAGAGCTATAAGTGCAAAATCTTATCAGTGACTTACAAATCACAAGTTCATGACAGAGGAGGCATGGGTAAATTGCAGCTCATCTGAAAAAAAAACAATGAGATTTTAGTGGGGGTTAACTAGATTATGAGACAATAGTGTGGCCTTCATTCATTCAACAAACATTTAAAAACCCCCGCTATATTCAAGGCTCTGTGTTTGGTGCTAGGGATAAAAAGACAAAATGGAAAACAATCCAAACAATCAAGTTTGTCTTTCTAGTGGATACACATTTATAAACACATTACAGGATAGTTTGAGGAGGGAAAGAGCACTTGGGGGGTGAGATAAGGTTTGTTTGAGGAGGTGGGACCAGAATTGGGCCTTGAAAAAAAATATGTGGGTTCTAAGAACTGGAGCTTAAGGAGAACATCCTTTGCCAGTATGGGGGAAGAGGAGTGGACAGCCTGTGCTGAGATACCAAGGGAGGAGATGAAATAAATGCATCACAGAACAGAAAATATACCTATTTGGCTAATATATAGACTCCATAAAAGGACCGAATGTGAAACCAACCTAGAAAAGTAGGTGAAACCAGTCAACAAGGGCTTTAAATTCTAAGCTGAAAAGTCTGTGCTTTATTCTAGAGTCAAAAGAAACATAAAGCTTCTTGAGCAGGAATGTAACATGATTAGAATTGTGCTTTAGAAGTATCTGTTTGGCGGAGCCAAGATGGCGGAGTAGAAATAGCTTGTCCAAGCCACTTTGCCCCCAGATTCCCCCAAAACTATGTAAAAGGGGACTCTGAACAACTTCTGGAGCCCCAGCACCCACGAAATGACACAGAGAAGCTAACCTCCCACTGAGGACAGCCCAGCAGCCCTACAGGAAGGACCAGCACAGTGGTCTGGGACCTGGCAGTGCGCAGCGCGCCGGAGCCGAGCCCAGGTCCGCGTGAGCCGAGGTTTTAGCCCCAGGGTGGCAGGACCAGCAGCCGGCTGGAGGAACCCCAGAACACTAGCAGCTGTGGCGACTCCAGAATAATCAACATAGACATGCCTAGGACAAAGTAAGAGGTTAGTGTCCTATGGACTTTGGGACTGGTATTTAGGGAATGCGTCGGCTCCCTCCCCTGGGGGCTAGAAGCCTCTGAGGAGACAAGCCATTTTGTAGTTTTCAGAGGCAGCTCCAGCTCCCGGCCTGCAAATTGTAGGAAGATCCAGCGATCAGTCTTGGGGGGTAATCACTCTTGCTTTAACCTCCCTGGATCTGGATTGTGATCTAGGGTGGAAGTCGTGGGTGGGTTTACAGCTTGCCAGAAACGGAAGTTGCCCCCACACGTTCGGGACGAAAATTCCTCTATCTGGCCTTAAAGCCATAGTGTGGCAACAAGCCCAAAAGTCAAGCAATTAAGTGGCAACATGCCAAGGCAAAGGAAACAGAAAAATGCAACCCTAGACTCCTATTTTGGGGGCATAGAGCGGGAAAAGGACTGTGAGGTCAGAAGTCCTGCTCCAAAAGCCCCAGGGGAAAACATGAGCGGGTTGCAGGCCATAGAGGACCTTAAGAAGGACTTTAAAATCAAATAAGAGAAGTGGAGGAAAAATTAGAAAGAGAAATGAGAAGGATGCAGGAAAAGTATGAAATGAGGGTCAACAGCCTGACTGAGGAAAACAACACCTTAAAAAATAGACTAACTCAAATGGCAAAGGAGGCCCAAAAGGGCAATGAGGAGAAGAATGCCTTAAAAAGTCGAATTTGCCAGATGGAAAAAGAATCTCAAAAGCTCGCTGAGGAGATTCATTTCTTCAGAGTTAGACTGGAGCAAATGGAAGCTAGTGACTTTATGAGAAATCAAGATGCTGTTAAGCAGATCCAAACAAATGAAAGATTAGAAGGCAGTGTGAAATAGCTCATGGGAAAAACCACTGACCTGGAAAATAGATCCAGGAGAGACAATTTAAAAATTATTGGACTACCTGAAAGCCACGATCAAAGAAAGAACCTAGAAATCACCCTTCAAGAAATTCTCAAGGAAAACTGCCCTGATGTTTTAGATCCAGAGGGCAAAATAGAGGTTGAAAGAATCCACAGATCACCTCCTGAAAAAGATCCCAAAAAGAAAACTCCCAGGAATATTATAGCCAGGTTCCAGAATCCCCAGATCAAGGAGAAAATACTACAAGCAGCCAGGAAGAAACAATTTCAATATTGTGGAAACACAATCAGAATAGCCCAGGACCTGGCAGCTTCTACACTGAGGGATCGAAGGGCATGGAATATGATATTCCAGAGGGCAAAAGAGCTGGGAATGAACCCAAGGGTCACCTACCCAGCAAAACTGAGTATTTTGTTTCAGGGGAAAATATGGTCATTCAGTGGAATAGAGGACTTTCAAGCATTCTTGAGGAAAAAACCAGAGTTGAATAGAAAATTTGACATCCAGACACAAGAAGCAAGAGATGCCTGAGAAGGTAATCAGGGAAAAGAAATTAAAAGGAACTTATCAAAGTTTAACTATTTACATTCCTATATGGAAAACCAATAACTGTGACTGATGATATCTTTCTCACTATAAAAATAATGGAAGAAGGGTGTGTGGTCATATGAATACATATGTGAATGTGTGTGTATATGGTTACAGTTATATATGGATAGAGGGCATAGGTTGAATTTGTTGGGAAGGGAGAATACTCAAGGGATGAAATTATGAGGTGAGAGAGGAAAGTGGCAAGAGGAGATGGGGAGAGACAGGGTAGGGTAAAACTATCCCATGTAGAAGAAGCAAGGGGAAGTGGTTGCAAAGGAGGGGGAGAATAAGGAAGGCTAAAAAGGCAAAACCACATTCACACTGAATTTGGTTCAGGGAGAAAATGACATATATACTAAATGGGATATCTCAAACTGCAGCAGAATAGGGGTAAGGGGGATGAGAGCAGGGATGATGGATGGGAGGGCATCCTTGGGGGGAGGGGAGGTTGGAAGTACCCACTATAGAAGAGGAACAGGATCAAGTAGGGAATGGACCAGGTGGGGGGTGGGATGAGTGGGAGGGAATTATAAGCAGCCTTGTACAATATATCTACTATGGTAATGTTTTCCATAGCTAGACATGTAAAACATATACTGAATTACTTATCTTCCCAGAGGGAATGGGTGACGAGAGAGGAAGGAAATGGGTCTGAAATTTGAGGTTTTAAGATTAAATGTTTCAAATATATATAAATACTATTATTAATACTCTTTTGCTTGTAATAGGGAGATAAGAGGTGCAGGCATTGGGACACAAAGATTCACCTTCCTCTAATGGAAAAGTCGAAGGGGGTATGGGAGAAGATAGGGGAGAGAGCAGTTTGGAGGAAGCGATATCTTGTGGGACTACTATTCTGGGAGGTTGGGTAGGGGAATAAAGGGGGGAAAATGATTGTAACTCAAAATCTGGGGGAAATGAATGATGTAAAACAGAAGTTAATAAAGCATTTGTTTAAAAAAAAAAGAAAAATGCTATCCATCCCCAGAGAAAGAACTGAATACAGGTTAAAACATACTTTTTTCAAATTTTTCTTAGTTTTCTTGAGGTTTTTTTTGTGTGCTTTATTTCACAACTTGACTATTATGTATACTTTTTGCATGACTACACATGTATAATTTATATTGAATTTCTTGCCTTCTCAATGGGAAGGGTAGAAGGGGGGAAGGGAGAGAATTTGGAACTTAAATTCATTTTGAAAACATGTTAAAAATTGTTTTTACATGTAAGGAGGGAAAATAAAATACTAAATAAAAATGAAAAAAAAAAGAAGTGTCTGTTTGACATCTCTGGGTAGAATAGAGGGAAAAGAGGAGAGACTGGAGCCAGGGACTCTAATTATGAAGCCTTTATAACAGTTCAGGTGAGGGGTGTTAGTGGGAGTAGATGAGTAGAGGAAAGAAATTGAGACAGATGTGAGAGATGTTGGAGAGATACCATTTTAAAAACTTGGCAGATGATTGGATATAGTGGAGTGAGGGAAAGTAAAGAATTAGGTTTGTGAACCTGAATGTCTGAAAAGATAGTGGTAGGACCAATAGAAATAAGAACATCTGGAGAAAGGACATGTTATTAACATGGCACTCAAAATAACTAAAGAAATCTTAGGTTGAATGAGGAGAGGTTCTGTGGAGGAGGAGGGAGGTGATGTAGTCCTACTGTATTATGTCCTGGATAGGTCACACATGAAATATGGAGTTTTGTTTTGGGCATCACATTTTGAGAAAGGGAGAAGGGAGGAGTGAAACAAGCATTTAAGTACCAAGTACTTTGTAAGTGCTTTACAAATGTTTTCCCTTTTGATCCACACAGGATGTAAGGACGTAAGTATCCTATAGGATGTATAGTATCATTATCTTCCACATTTAGGTTGAGACATTAAGTGATTTGTTCAAGATCATAATCTGTACATTTGAGCTCAGGTCTTACTGATACCAGGACTTGCACATTAATCATTGTACGATCTAGCTGTCTGTATTAAATATTGGTAAGAGAAAGTATCCTGGGAGGGCAACTGTGATGGTGAAGGGCATTAAGATCTCCCATAAAGGATCTGTTGAATGCATTTGGGATTTTTGGTCCGAAGAAAAGAAGAGTTGTGAGAAGTAGGGGAAATGAGAGAAGTTTTCAAATAGTAAAGTTTTATTATTATGCAGCCCTGCCTCAGTGAAGGTTTCCCCCTCTGCCACTTCCTAGCTCCCTTTTTTGTATTATATCCCTATATTAGAATATAGGGTCCTTGAAGGAAAAGGTTGTCTTTTTCTACATGTTTTCATCTACTCTTCTTTTTTTGCCTTTTTGTGGAGGGCAATTGGGGCTGACTTGCCCAAGGTCACATGGCTAGGTTTGTGTGTGTGTGTGTGTGTGTGTGTGTGTGTGTGTTAAGTTTCTGAGGCCAGATTTGAACTCAGGTCCTCCTGACTCCAGGGCAGTCCTCTAGTCACTGTACCACTTAGCCATCCCCATCCCCTCTTCTTAACATAGTGCCTGGTGTGGAGGAAATACTTCATAAATACTTTATCTGTCTCAAAAACCGCTTATTTTATCCAAGCCTTAATTCCCTTATATAAAACAGAAAAAGGGGAGAGGGGGTGTGAATATATTCCATACTACCACAATATTGTGTAGAAAGAACTTTATAATCTATAAATCACTGTGTAAATGTCAGTTTTATTATTAGCTATTTTCTAGCTGAATTATTGTTATTTAAGAATATTCTAGCACTTACTGACATTTTCAGTTATTAGACAAAGAACACTGCTACTTAACCCATAGTTTTGCTTCATGCAGTGATTTGGCTCTCCCCAGCCCACTGCAAGAATTACTTTCCTTCGAAGTTGTTATCTTCTTAACATGCAAACATAGCAAATCCAACTCTCAAATTCATGGTAATAGGGAAAACATGGGTAATTACATCTTTAAAACCCCATACATTTTGTTTTAGCTAATTAGTTCAGCCTTCTCTAGCAAACAGTTGAGCACAATATTTGCCAAGTAGCAACATATGCTGCTTTTAAGTTGCACCGTCTTTATCCCTGCCTCTATTCGGTTTTGTGGAGAAGGTGCGAACAATAGTAAAAAAAATGCAACAGATATGCAGCAGGACAGAAGAAAAGGAGAAGCAAACTGGACCAGCTGGGAGAAAAAGTCCCTAAAAACATGAATGGAAAACACCAATTCCCTGTACTAATATGAAAGGTATTGTGTCTCCTCTAACTTTGGTATTTAATATATCTTGAGTGAATAAATGAATGAAATGAATCACTATTGTAGGGAAACAGAACCCTCAACTTTGGTTGTGAGAAATAGGGTGTCAACAAATAACTAAATTACAAATATTGGAAAAGGCTAAATTTAGAAGTTGTTTCAATCACAGCCTGGTGGAAGCATTATGTATAGGAATATAGTAAATATAGGAGCCTATTTATTCCCGAAAATTGCAGATAGAACAAATAATTATCCAAAGGATAAAAAGCATTCTCCTCTATAAGGAAAAAATGTCTCTCAGAATCTAACAAAAGGCTCCTCTCCCTGGGATCAGTTTACTTTTTGCTGCTTTCTCATCCCTAAGGTATTCAGAAATTTTAAGTCAAACAAATGTCTTCTACACAGACTTTGTGAAACACATGGTAAATGAAAGCGAAGTCTTTTGTGAATTCTTGCAAATGAAAAATCTTGAACTGCTATGAAAATGTTGCTTGATATAGGAATAATATGAAAAGAAAATAAAATTCTACTGGTATTAAAACCAATCACAGAAGTCCAGAATCCCAGATCACAGGGAAGGGCCATCCAAATATTGTCCTTTTTATTAGCTTTAAATCTTATGAGCATCTGTAATGATATATCTTGGTGAGCATAGCTCACATATGGCAAATGTAATTAAAGCTAATGTTATATTAATATAGCTCCTAAAGATGTCGCTTATTGACCTTAGTGATATTTATGTCAGGACTCTCTCTTCTCCATTGTATCTCATTCAGTGTCACTGTGTGGGTAAAGATGACTGCTTTTATTTCCTCACTGGTGGAGTTCAGGACAGTGTCAGCAAAGCTTGATAAAATGGAGTGTTTCCATATGTGAGGAAATGCTCTTTCAGCTGTGGTTTTGCTGTAGTGTATTGTTCATTGCGTAGGAGGACTCCTAGGATGTAATGCTGCCTCTGGATGCTTCCTTTCTTCCTTCAGGGCTTCAAGATCACTGAATGAATTGGAAGTTTATGGATTGTAAGGGCATTCAAAGCTCTTCTGAAGTAAGAACTGTCCAAGGTAAAAAACAAAATGAAATAAAATTCTGACTGTGGCAATAAGGAAATTAGAATTGACATTAAATTATCTTAACTTCTGAAGTACATATTTATAATTTCTTTTACTGAGCACCTCCAATTCCATATATGGCCATTTTCCCGATTCTTTACCCTTCTAACTCTCTCTTCTTCCTGTGAAATCCAACCACTTTGTTTTTTTCCTCTCTTTCTTGCTATTGTCACAGTGCTGGCTTGAAATACAATCCAGTAGTCTCTCCCCACATAACCCAATTAGTCTGCTAGGTGTTGTAGTGAATAAAGTCCCAGACTTGAAGTGAACAAGACCAGAGTTCAAATCCTGTCTCATACATTCTGTTTGATCCAGGACAAACCACTTCTTTCAGTCTCGGTTTCATCAGAAAAGGGGGGATGGTAACAATGTGTTTGTGACAATAAATTGAATGAGATATTCTATGTAAAGAATTTTTCAAATAATAAAGTGGTATGTAAATGTTAGCAGTTCTCCTCTCTCTCTACTTCTTAAGCCTGTGGGCATTTAAACTGAGGTACAGGATGCTGGGAGGGGTCAAGCTGGCTCAAGGAAACAACTTTGATTATAGCTGGCATGGTACAGTTTCTTTCAGAATATGACAGCAGACTTCTGGTTTCATCCATAGCTGTGACCTTTGGAGGACTGAATTGGTTCTCTAAAGAACTGGGGAGATTCTATACAAGGATCTAACATCTAAGGGGAAGGGAAGATACAATGCCTGGAAATGGCTGGAACTGGAGAACCATTGTCTTCTCCCCATCAGTCACCTCAATAGGCACATCTGGGAAGTAACTTGAGTACATGGTCTGCTGACCAACAACCCTTTCAAATTGTAAATGTAGCCTGTTGAGGATAAGGGTTCCTTAGATCTGACATTATCTTTACCAGGCTCTTGCTTTCCTCGGTGGAGAGGCCCTTCACCCTGTACTGTAAACAGAGAGCAGTCAGAGGCTCTCTCATGCAGGGCTGTTGGCAGCTCACCCTGAACTTGCTTCAGCCAGAGCACACTGGCGTCATGGTCAGTGAAAGTCACTGAGCTTCAAAGGTGAGTCCACTGCTCAAAGGGAGACATTTCGATGACCCAGGATTCCTGGCAGATTTGGTTTCAGTTGTTGTAAGATTCTCAGCAAAGCTCAAAGACCCTCCAGCTGCCTAAAGAGTCCATGAGTTGCAGTGGGTCTCAGAGACAAAGCTCAGAATGCAGCCCCATCGTTTCAGCCTGGACTCTTGCATCTGGATTTCACCAGAACAGATGTTATCTGCAAGCAATTAACATACTTGTCATCACCAGTGAAATAGATACAGAATTCTTTGGTTCCTTTTTTTTATCCATCCTAAAGAAAAGTGTTTGTGCACAAAGCAAAATTTTCACATTAGTATTAAAATAACATTCAGTGAGGCAAGTTGCATGTGTCAGTTTTTCTGTTTCTTCCAGTTCCTTTTTTTTTAATAGAAAGATACAGCAACAATTTAGACAAGTGTTAGGGAATAAGTGTCAGCAGCAACATAAGCGTTTGTTGTAGCTAACTGTATATTTGAAGCTGTGCCTTGTGTGATTATTGCAGAGCTCTAAGTCTTGAAAGATGGAATTTGTCACTGACCATCTTTTTCTCTCTCTGTGAGCTGAGTCCTACCAATGAGAAGGTAATATGATCTGAATTTGGATGTTCAGACAAATATCAAGAGATGAATTAGGAGTTTGTCAAGATCGGGCCTTGGTAATCGGTATAAATGAAGGGAATGGCAAGGTCAGGTGTTCATATGTCTTTGATAAAAATATGACTCACAGCAGTAGTCTGATGTTTTTAAGTTATTCCAAAAGACGCGGCTGGATCCTATGATGAGCTTGTCTAGCATAATAGTATTTTGGCAAGGGATCCATTTTTTATAGATCAAATTTATAAAAATCAGCACTTGGGATTTACCTCTTTCTGTAGTAATCCTTAACATTGCATTGTGGGCTTTCTGTTCCTCACATCTAATACCACATTGCCTGTCTCAATGCCTTTGTACTAGCTGGCCCTCTTGACTAGAATACAATCCTTATTTTTCACTGCTAAGAGTCTCTCTCTCCCTTTAAGACACAGAATTCTACTTGAAACTTTCCCTCACCCCACTTCCCTCAATCCCCATTTCATCCTTCCCTTCATTCCCACTTCTTCCTCCCTAAATATTATATTCAAATACATTAGATTCATTTTATGTATTCTTTTTGAATTTATTCTCTATATACCTAAATATGTACCTTTTGTTTCCCATTTAGAAAAAAGCTTCCTGTGAGAGGTATTATTCCACTCACTGTGCTTGTATTCTTAGAGTCTGGTACAGACTAGGTATTTAATAAATGCTTATGGATTGACTGATTTATTCTGGTACAGAACAACAAAAATGACATCTTAGAAAACTTTTAGTTTCAAATTCAGGTCATAATCAGTCTGTCAGAGAGAATCAAGAATATTCACTTTTTAAACTTTATCTCTTTAAACTTAATGTAATAAAGATTATTTTAAATAGAAAATGTTAGATTGGAAGCTATTACAACATGTAGGCTTTGTTCACATTTTACTCATGCCTCTCTTCTGTCTTTGCATTCCTTTTCCTCACCTGCCAAATTTTCACTTTATTGAATAATCAGTCAACCATGAAGTCCTCCCCTTCTGATTGGTAGGTGACTCCATCCCCAAAATCACCACCTTAGTGAAGGATCCTCACTATGCTCTACCACTTTCACAACTGGACTCTCTCTAGACTCCTCTTTGCTTATCATATTGTCTCCCATAGGTTCATTTCCTCATCCATAGTCCCTTTCTATGCCCTATCTTTCAAGCTCCCTTTTATATATTGCTTTCCCTTATTAAAGTGTAAGGGCCCCAAGAGTAGGGTGATATGGATAAATAAATACATAGTAATTTAAGGAGGTAAAAATCACTAACAATTGGGAGGTATGGGGAAATCACAGAAACCTTACTGGAGGAGATAGTATCTGTACGGAGGTGACAGGAAGTATTTCTCAGACTTCTAGGATAACATTGGCAAAGATACAAAACCAAGAGATGGAATGTAGATTTCTTGAAATAACTAGTAGCCCACCTTGGCTGGAATTAAAGTGAAGAAGAGTAATGTGAAATAAGTCCTGAAAGTTTTGTAAAAGCCAGAATGTAGAGGGTTTCATATACTTGTCTAAAGAATTTGTATTTTATCCTAGAAGAAATAGGGAGCCACTTAAGATTTATGCACAAAGGCATTACAGAATCAATCAATATAGTATCTAAAATGTATGATAAATATTTCTTTCACTCAATTGGGTCAGAGTTCCTGCCTCAGGTATTGCTGAGGCAACAACATATAGTAGAAAGGGTAATAAAACTGGGAATCAGGAGAATTGGGCTATAGTTTCCCCTCTATCTGGAATGAACTGTTACCTTGAGGATGTTGCCTAACCTGTCTTAGCCTCAGTTTCCTCATACAACATGAAATGATCAAACTGGGTGATCTTTTCCAGTTCTAAAATTAAAAAAAAAATCTATGAGCTTACTGTTTCCATTTACTGACTTTGACTTCCTGTTTTTATACCTTGGTATCAATCCCTGTTTCTATTCCCAGGTCTCTGTTGCAGTTCCATTTGCTTTGCTGGTACTCTCCTCTACTGCCTGATAGTCATTCTCTACTGTTGGAATTTTCAATGCTTTCAAACCAAACCGAGTTTCCTTATTATATCATATTTCTTTGCACTGGTCATAGGGAAATCCTCATTGGATAACCACCACATTCTTATCAATAGAATTAACGATAGCAACAAATTTTGAGTGTTCCTCATCTAACAGAGATCTCTGTGTAGAAAACAAAGAGAATTATTCTTGGTAGAAGGACTTGCCATGCGAGGTGATGCGACGGGTGTAGGGGTTTACCATTGTTACTAGATAGAGAAAGAATAAAAAATTCCTGAGGAGGGGCAGCTAGGTGGCACAGTGAGTAGAGCGCCAGCCCTGGAGTCAGAAGGACCTGAGTTCGGATCCGGCCTCAGACACTTAACATACACATAAACAAAAAAACCTAGCCTTGTGACCTTGGGCAAGTTACTTAACCCAAATTGCCCTCCAAAAAAAAAAATCCTGGGGAGAGGAAGAAGAAGCATGGTCCAAGCACAATGACCTGCTATTGAGATCCAAGGGAATAATCACCAATAGTCTAAAGGTTAGAAGTAAGAAACCCCCAAAGATAACTTATGTAAAGGATTAGCCAGGAGGATATTAGCCAGGAGGATATGATGGTAGAGGTAGAAATGCATAGAGAACCAAGTCAGGAAAATATGTCATGGAGGAAGCACCAGGCAGTTTGAATACTGATGATTTAGCACATAGTAAGGACTTAATGACTATTTGCTTGATTGATTTGTTTCACCCAAAGAGTCAGTCTTAGGTAGCTTCCTTTTATGACAGTGGAAGAATAGCTTTGGCCCATTTCAATGAAGTTAGTTTAGCTGTGGAACAAGATAGTGATGCATAGAAGCCAGAACTGATTCTTCCTTTTGTGGGATTCCTGTATCTTTACCCTTGAGAAAATAAATGCAAACAAAAAAATTGCAACTATTACTCTACTCATTCTAGGTCTCACCACAACTTTAAAAACCTTGGATTTTCTTCATTTGAAGGAACATATTGGATCCAGCAACTCTTCACCACATAGAATACTTTCAGAATGGTAGCAAGATTGGAACATTACTGAATATAACAAGACTCATAATGATCCCTGTAGAGCATGTCAGAAATCTATTTTGTGTTTCCTTAGGAAAAAATTATTTAGAGTTTGAAAACACTAAGTAGAATAAAAACTTACCAAAAGCCAGAAGTATTTTTATACTTTCCAGACCCTATCCTCTTCCATTGGAATAAACAGGGCCATTTCTTATGAATTTCCAACTTCTGATGCCTAGAATAGAGTTCTAACTTGTCTAAATTAGCTTCCTCCCTTCCTTTCTCTATCTCTCTTTATTCTATTTCAACTCTCATCTTCTCTTACCAAGATTATTGCAACAGCCTCATAATTGGTCTCCCTACCTCAAGTCACTCTCCATTCCAATTTATCCTTCCCATTGCTGTGAAAGTATTTTTTTTCATTAGGCACAATTCTGAGAATGCTAGAATACTAGATGATATGTAAGCTCCTTTGTTCTCCACCTGGTCTAATGCTATCTTTCTAGCCTCATTGGAGATTATTTCTTCTATTTTCTGTATTCTAGTTGAACTGAATCATTTTTCTCACATAACATGATTCATCTCTCATCTTCCATCCTTTTGTGTTGGCTATACTCCTTGCATGGAATGGAGTTCTCCCTCTGTCTCTGTCCCTCTCAATCTTTTATGTACATACACACATATTTACATGCATACATATATATATATATATGTATATATATATATATATATACACACACACACATATAAAATGGAACAATCCTGATGCTCAAGGAATTTACTGTGTGTATATATGCAGATACATACATATATGTATATATACAAAAACAGTTACATAGAATACATGCATGTATACATGCACATATCTATTATCCTTCTTTTGTTCTGTCTGTCTTCCCCATTAAATTGTAATTTCCTTGAAAATAAGTATTGTTCCATTCCTGCTTCTGTATCCAGTGCTTGGCACATTAGTACCTGATTAATAAATGCTTTTTCATTTATTGAAATAGGGGGTGATGTTGGGGGTGGAGGGAGAGTAGGGCAGAATAGGTAGACTACAGTCACTTAGTTTTGACAGACCATAATTTTAATAATTCATAATTTTACTTACCGCTCCCCCTGTTTATACTTAGCAATTTGGAGGCAAATAGATGTTGTGCTGGTGAGATTTTTGTTGTTGAGCACACTCGTGAAGCCAAAAGACTTATGGAAAATTCTAGGTGAGAATAGAACTAAGACTAAGAGCTATTATTTGGGTATTTTTGTGAGTATTCATTTTGTTCAGGCAGTTCCAGCTGTACAAACTCAACTAGTTTGGATGGTTTAAGTAGGTAGACTGTGGGTGGGGCCTAAAATAATTCCACACCATGTCCCTTCGGTCTGTTAGTCCATATCCAATTTCCTTGGATTTTTTAGCAACTGTGATTGCCTTCATTTTTCAATGAAGGTCCTTCAAAACACTGATCCAAGAAAAATGGTCCAAACCTAACTGCCAGAGGGAATGATGCTGCCTAAGTGTTGTTGGCCCAGAGCATTTTTGAGAAGTTGTCAACAATAACAAGCCTCCTATTAACACTTAATAACCTTCCCACTTCTATGCTCCCTTTAAAATATAAAATATCTGAGCAGAACTTGTGTCAAAGACATCTAGAACTTTGCCTATTTGACTTATATATTCAGGACCCCAAACATAACAAAATACATAGCCATTAAAATGAAACTTGTAATTTTGGTTCAAGGGCAAAAAAGTCAAATTTTCCTCATTTTTTGTGTTCTTTGCAGCCTGGAATCTTGGAGAGTTTCCCAATAATAGAAGACAAATAGGGTCCCCTGTGAGATGAATTAAGGTTTTGATTGAAACTCCCATTTTATCAACCAGACTTTACTTTTATTCAACTGCCAATGTGGTAAAAGTAACCTAGAATCCCTATTTCTAAGGAACTCTACCTCTTCAGGGAAGCTGTGTCATCACCATTAGCCAAAGTATGTTTTACCTTATGACCAACTATGCAAAATGATTTCAAGGAACATTATAAACTGGGGATGCAGATTTTCTTGAGGGTTAAGTGTGTAACTTTTTGCATCATACATGCCTGTGAGTTTATAGTGTACACAGGTAGACTCTTGAAAGTCCAGGTTAATGTAGTAAGGGTAATAGCTAAGCAAACCTGAGCCACATTGTTATGGGAATGGGAATTTAAGATCTTCCCTGACCCTTGGCTAGGTTTAAGTGACTCTGAGAACCTTCCTTGATTTGAAAATATACTCTGTCCCCTAATAGGCTGAATGTGGTCACATGGAGCCTGTGGCGGGAAGCTTGATTTTCAGGAATGCCCACCCCTTGATACTTTGTGATTGGGCAGTGGGTCAAGAGGGTTGTGAATTCTCTGAGCCAGAAGAAGGCTATATATACCCTGATGTGAGATTTTGTTTTGTGACTCACTTTGAGACTGAGCCCCCTGGCTTTGAAAACCCAGATGTTGGTGCTTTCCCCTCTGGTAACTGCCTAGGTATGGATGTAATGGTCAGATAGTGGGAGGCCTGTCTGCTGAAGTTTCTCTGTCTGCTTCTAATTTCTGCTTGTAACCTTTGTTTGTATTCTCTGAAGTTCTGGGTACCGATCTTTTCCCCCTGAACTAGGTAAATGACATATGTTTGATTAAAGCAAGCTTGTTAACCCATTTTGAGTTGCTTTCCTTTAGAAAAGCAGATCTAAGAACCCGTGTTGGCAGCCACCCTGGGGATGCTAGGGTGCTTGCTGCTACACACACATCAGCACCAACTGGGAAACCAAGCCAATAAGTATTCAGAACTGTCTCCCAGGCTTCACTCTCTTCTTCTGATCATGTGAGTTTTTACCAGTTGAGATGGAGTCACTTTCTTTGGTACTTTCTTCTGCAAGTGTGGTGTAGTAGAAAAAGTGTTGAATGTAGGTCTGGAAAGGACTGGGTATAATTCTTGTCTTTGACATTAATTCTATGATCATGTGTAACTCATCTAACCTCTCTGAAGTTGGGTTTGCTTACCCTAAACAACAAAACAAAATAAAACTTATTGTAGTTCCCAAGTAGGTTGTAGTGATGAACAAATGAAATCAGGTAAATAAAGTGGTTTGAATACTTTAAATCATTATGTAAATATCAGTTGTTAATTTAACGTTGTGTCTCCTCTTTTGCCTTCTCTCCATCTATCCAAATATAGCTTGTGTCCCTAGTCACGCTTGGTTAGGTTATATGACTTCCTTTTATAGATGAAGGAATTTAGGTGATCTTGAGAAGTTAATTGATGTATTCATGTTTGCACTGCCAATATGTGAGAGATAGCAAGGACAAACAAGCCACAATTTTGCTCTCCTGACTTCTATTATAGTTTATTGATTGACTGACTTGATAATATCCCTTTTACCACTCGGTCCTGTTGTTGTTAGTCATTTTCCTGATATTATTTAACTGGAAGAATCTGTAGTTGGGAGGTCCCATGATCATCTGTCAGATTGTACATACTGCTCTAGAAAGAACTGCTGAGTAAATTATTTATGACCAGAGACCTTCATAGATTCTTCAACCTTCCATCCCTACTGCTGTGGGGGCAATGTCCAATCATTGCCAAGTGGAGTGTTTATTTGTGGATTTATACAATCTTAATGATCTCTGACCCACCTCCTGGACAAACCCTATATTCTTCTTGAACTTGATATATTCCAGTTAAACTTAGTCATGTAGCCTTGGCATAATGGAATTGGCTTTGTACAGAGGTAAACAGATGCCCAAATATTACAGTCAGTTAACTGAAAAATGAAATTGAAAAAATGCTACATATGGCTATGTTTACGTTTAACATACAATAGCAAATAATGCACAATAACAAGGAAACAATGCATAATAATAAATTTTCATCTACCAAATGGCCATATGCCTCTACCCCTTTTAAATCCCAGAAATCTCACACAAATCAATCCAATCTAGAAGTTCAAAGAAAGGGCCTACTCAGTTCTCCTTTGAGTAGACAAAGAATCATCGTGATTAAACTCAGTGTCTGGATAAATAGGAATGCAGAAGAGTTGATATTTTCCCTTAGTTTCTGCTGTCTGGTTGCTGGCAAGGAACTCTGATAGCCTCATGGCCATCAGTTAGCCCCAGGAAGGAGAAGGCTGCTGCAATCACTACAACCACTGTGCCTCTCTCCTACATTGTGAACAAGTCCCCTCTGTTTTCCACAGTTTTATGTTTAGTCAGTTCTAATAGCTACTCTTCAGCCAAATCTCTTCCATTCTATGGAGCATGGTAGGGGAAAAGCAGACAACCTGAAATGGATACACTACATTTTCTTACCTTCAAATATAGTGTCACACATAAGAGAACTTTAGTAAATACTTGGTATTATAATATTATGAGAAAACCTGGGATTTGGAAGGTATATTGGTCAAAAGAAATATGTGGGAAGATACTATTGGAGACCTTTGCCAGACTAAAGGTGTCAGAATTTTCTTGATTTTAAGTGAAGATTCAGAAAGTAATTTCTTTGTAAAGAACAAAGATGATTGACATCACCTCCCACACCCGTGGTTAGTTGGAAAAACACTATTTAACAGCAGCATGTTTAAAAAGTTCAATTTGGTCAACATTAAAAAAAAAAACACTTCTGAGTTGAAATCAATTAAAAAGTACAAGGGAACTACATTAGACTTGTGGTCATTGTGGCTGCTTTTTTCAGTGACATGTCGGGTATAAACTTGGATGGAAGAAATCTTTTGCCAAGTTCAGATCTCCATGGAACCTCTGGGTTCTGAGACTTGAACCCAACCTGAACTTTTTGGTGTTCTGGATTTTTTTTTGTCTGTTCCTGGCAAGGGACAACTTCCTGTTGTGACTTTTTTTAAAAAAAGAAATCTTAAGATTTATAAAAAGACTCAAAAAGCTACTGGGAAAGAAATTGTTTTCTAAAATGAATTTTAATGAGTTAACGGTAAATGAATTAACATCAAACAGCTCAAATTTCCATTAAAATATACACAGACTTAAAAATTGAAGGAAAAAGTGCTTGGAAAAACATAGTTTGGGTTTTGCCAAAACCAGAACATTTGGAAAAACATTTCAAGATATTAGATGATCTCAAATTATGCCCTAGCTCTCAACGTTGAATTTTATTGTTGGTCCTAAAATTTAGATCTGTAGGATCTCTATACACTAGAAAATCAAAACTGTCAGACAAAGGAGAATAATTTCAGATCTTTATTAGTTCCCCCCATACACACCTTCTTGTCATTTATGAAGTCTTACCTGGCTAATGCATCTAGCTAATGTTCGACAATCAATTAATGAATAAATGTTTACTATATGCCCGGAATTGTACTTAGCAGTAGGAATACAAATATAAAAGCAAAGATAGTCACTGCCCTCATGTAGCATATATTCTACAACAAATCCAGGAGAGCGTTGGCTGGGGATGGGTATTTTGATTTGAAAATATATGAGAATATTGATTGGGACTACAGAGGAATAGACTGAAAAACAGTATTACCAGTAGCAACAACATTTGATTATGATTAAGGAACTGGAAAGCTGAAACAGGGTTAGAGAAGACAGCTCATAGTGTGCTCCTTTGGTGGCAAAGCAGCTGTGGTAATGGCCATGAAGTGAAGTTAAGCTTGGTAGGAGCTGGCCTGATAGAGTGGACCTGTCCCCAATTAGGAGCACTAGTGTGGGTATTGCAGAAATGAAAGGGTTAAGTCTACCGGGACAGCCCTGTCCCTTTGAAAGAAAGAAACCCAGAAAAAATGTTCTTAATGATATATTGGATAATGTTAACTGTTTCAGCATATATTCTGAAGGGCAGCCAAATCTTTTAATGCAAGAGAATTGTGGGACTGTCTAACAAGACATTTTTTATGTTTATGGTTATGTGCTGTTTTTTTTTTAAATGCCCTTTTGAGACTTCTACTATTTTCATCAGCATAAGTTGTGCAATTTTATACTGGTTTATTTGGCCCTGGCATTTTATGGAATTAGTGTCTGTGTTTTAGTTTTTATCCTAAGATAATTTTCATGATGACAAGTTTTGGGTTTTTCTTGTTTAAAGAAGAAGAGCTAGGATTTCTGTCACACTTTAAAGTTTGCTAAGTGTCTTAGATATGCTGTCTCATTTGATCTCTACAAGTCTGGGACAGAGGGTTTTAGGTACTATTATCCTCATTTTGCTGAAGAGGAAAATGAAGCACAGAGAAAAATAAAGGACATGCCCAAGGTCATATGGCTTATAAGTGGCTGAGGCAGAATTTAAATTCAGTTCTTCTTATTCAAAGTCCAGTATGGTAATCAATGAACCATATAGATGTCTTTAAGAAATATATGAAGTAATTAAACTCATTTGTATTATTTATTTATTTAATTTTTTACAATGGATAGACACATGGAATTGAGAATCAGGCATAACAACTTTATCTCCTATAAGTGCAGTAAAGGTTCAGGGTCCTCTGCCTCAATCTAATTATAATCATCACAGCTTGACAGACGAGAAAACTAGAACCAAGCAACAACTTATAAAGTCTTTAAATGGAAAGTGTACACAGACACAGACACAGACACAGACACAGACACACACACACACACACACACACACATACACTCACACACACACACAATGAAGGGTTCAAGCAGCCTGATCCCTAGCCTGAGTGAAAGCATATTTAAGTCTTTTGAATTTTTTTTTTTTTTTGGTTTTTGGTGGGCAATTGGGGTTAAGTAACTTGCCCAAGGCCACACGGCTAGGTTTTTATTTGTGTATGCGTTAAGTGTCTGAGGCCGGGTCTGAACTCAGGTCCTTCTGACTCCAGGGCCGACGCTCTACTCACTGCGCCACCTAGCTGCCCCTTTTGAATTTTTTTAAAGCAATTGGGGTTAAGTAACTTGCTCAAGGTTACATGGCCAGTCATTATTTATGTGTGGGTGCTCATTTTCTGAGGCCGGGACCGATCCCGGGTCATCCCGACTCTGGGGCCAGCGCTCTTACTCACTTCGCCACCTAGCCAACACTTTTGAATTGTTTTTAGAGACTAGGCTTCCCTTATCTTGGGGTGCTGCTCTATCCCCTCAAAGAGAAAAAATAGTGTTTAGTTCTTTAAATCTGATGCTTCTAAGACTATTTTGATGACAGGCTGGATGAGAGCAAGTAATCTTAGTCTTCTTTTGTGTTATGGACCCCTTTGCCAGCCTAGTTCCCTTTGGAATTCTGTGGACCCTTTCTCAGAATAAAGTTTTCAGATGAGTAAAATAAAATTCATAGGATTACAAAGGAAACCAATTATATTGAAATACAGTTATAAAATGTTTTTAAGGTTCTATGATGTGAATCCTCAGTCTAGAGAAGGATATATATTGGGGCACCTTTTCTGCTATTATGGGTATGTGAGAGATGCTGAAACAGTTCCACAACTCTGGAAGTTATAGATAGCCCTGAGGGGCCTAAACACTCAAGTCTTGAATAAAGTCATCCCATTGGAAAAGAATGACTGATGGTGGAAAGTTGACAAAAGAGTACTGGACTCATCAAGCAGCAAGCCTCCCCCCGCTTCCCACACACATAATGTGTCAGGTATACATCTGTCACTGGCCCCAGTGTGTTGTACTGTCTGCTCTGAGCCCCACTCAGGCTCCTGTTTGATGGATGTTGCTGACACCTGTTTCTTGGTTTCTGTGCATCAGAAAGTCATTTATGACAAATCTCTTTCCTTTCCCCCGTCTCTAATTTGTCATTAAGTCCTCTTAGTTTTGTAGTGATATGTTTCTCAGATTCATCCTTTCTTTTCTATTCCCACTACTGCCTTTTTATCTCCCCACTAGATTAAGGTCAGCAGTCTCCTGGTTATACTTCTTTACTCTAGGAAACCTTCTCTCTCTCTAATCTTTCCTATGT
Organism: Gymnobelideus leadbeateri; assembly: GCA_011680675.1. Lineage (NCBI taxonomy): Eukaryota > Metazoa > Chordata > Mammalia > Diprotodontia > Petauridae > Gymnobelideus > Gymnobelideus leadbeateri. Next base: position 1,522 of record WOXC01000445.1, on the reverse strand, counting down.
ATCACTGCCATGTTATTTTCCTTTGGACACCATCTTCACCATTTCATTTCCCTTAATAAAATGCTGCAGTAGTCCCTAGCACCCACCATAGTGAGGCAAACTCAAGGAAAGCTCTCCATTATTTATTCGTGTTCTATGTGTCCAACCACTATTCTATTCTGAAACAAGAAGCCCTAGCTCCAGTCATCCATCTCTTTTCACTGCCCCTTCCCACACACACACCCTGAATGCTGAGATCATCCGTACTTCCCAAGATTTTAATCCTGGGCAAGTCACTTATCCTCTGTCTGCTTGACTTTCCCCATCTGTATTATGGGGATAACAATAGTACCTACCTCCCATGGTTATTGTGAGCACCAAATGAGCTGATATTTGTAAAGCACTTAGCATAGTGCCTGCTAAATATCCCCTTAACAAGGATTTATTCTGTAAATCTTGGATTCAGTCAAAAGGCCATACCCTAGAAGACAGCATGCGGCCTTGAGGTTGCTGGTTGCCACCCCTGTAGTAGGTGCTATATAAATGCTAACTATTATTATGGTGTTGTTGTTGAATTGATTGTTATTGCTATTGATGTTCTTGAAAAATCATCACTCCACATTCTCCATAAATATTCAAATGCTCTCCACAGTCAAGGTCAAGGACTCAAGAAAGCCTTCCTCCACTTCTTGCCCACATGGATCCCTCTTCTTTGATTTCCCATTATGCTTTACTGGCAATCAAGTAATCATTTACCTTTTATAGTAAGTAAAGGACTCACCCAGATGTATCTTCTCCCAACTTAATTGTAAGCCCCTTTAGGGCAGGTGAAATGTCTTGTACAGTTAAAAACTTAAGAGTTCTCAATTGAAAAATCTTTTGATTACATCCATCAGCCATTCATTTACTCTGAAAAGGGAGAATGACATAAAGTGGTCATTCTGCATTTATCTTTCCCAGAATGTCTGGAAAAGGTCCAGGTAAGATTTCCAGTATTATAAATCTTTTCTTTGCTGGTGATATCCTTCTTCTACAACCCTTTCCCCTAAAATAACTACTTGTGGAAAAGTAGTTGACCAGGAAGGGGAAAGCTGATGAGAAATGGGGTCCAATCACATCATTGAGGGGGCAACATGCTGTTGTGGAAAAGAGCATGTCATTTGAAATCAGTAGACCCTGGTTCTGCTATTGATTGATTGATTGATTGTTTGGTTTCCATAACTTTGGACAAGACATGGCAAATCCCTGGGCCTCAGTTTGCCCATTTGTAAAATGAAAGGATTGGACTGTCTATTATTCTTTCCAGCTGGAAGTTCTATGATTGCATAATTGTTCCTGCTCTCTTTGTTGTCTGGGCTGCTCAAGTTGTGGCAGTTGATTAGTGGCTGAGGCTGCAATACGAGGCTGATTATCTTCTGCCTTTGGTCTGCACTTCTGGTGCCCCAGAGCATATTCCTCTTGGCAGTGGCAAAAAGCTAAGCAGCTGACAGTATTTCTTACTATAGTCAATGTTGTGCCAGGGGCACAAGATAGATAAGCCATC